>JZLH01S0051511.1:9790-20831 GCA_001188425.1 Eucidaris tribuloides | reverse complement strand
CTACTATAATTATAATGATAATAAAATAATAGTAATACTGAATATAATAATAAGCGTGTCTTATTAAGTAATTAAGCGTGAAATACCTTCATCATAGTGAAAAATGTGTGCATGTGGAATGAACTTAGAATATACAATACCACAAACAAAGTTTAAATCACACTCGAGATGTATTCGATTATGATATATCCATAAGATTGTCAAATTATAATTCGCTTCAAAGATTATTCATGTGTTGTCTCAGAAGCAAATACATGAACGGTAATTGGATCACTTGTGTGGTGTGGCCATTAAAGCCAAGCTTCCGCTTATACATAGATCATTCTCTTAATTACTAGTAGTATAACCTTGTCTTGTTTCAGATTATCCTCACCAGGCTGTGATATAACAATAAATTTATACGGGACTTTCCCCTCTCTCCCCGTTTCCGTCCCCACTATGGTGTACCGTGCGTATGTGTGTGTTTGAGTGGTTGTATGTTAGTGTCTGTTTCAATACGTGTTTGGTTAGAGACCGGGTGCGGCCCGACACTCGTGTACGGTGGGTGATTACTTTGTTTATGATATGGGTGGGGTGTCAAATGTTTTAAAAATGTGCCCGTTCAGTTGCTGATGTGCGTCTTGTGTGTGTGTGTGTGTGTGTGTGTGTGTGTGTGTGTGTGTGTGTGTGTGTGTGTGTGTGTGTGTGTGTGTGTGTGTGTGTGTGTGTGTGTGTGCATATACGGGCGTGTGTGTGCGCGCATGGGTCACGTGTGTGAATGTGGATCACTCATCTGTACCAAGAAGAGGTCAGCTAGTGGGGACAAGTGAAACATCCGAGACAAGAATGATATTCATGACTCTTGTTTACTCTATTTATTAACCATATTAACTAAACGACTCACAAACACTTTCATTACCACATTTTTTATTATCGCATGTAAAGCCGGTGGGGTTTACTTCCTATTATACGCGAGAGAGTTAATCTTCACCGCCCGCATTATCATGTAAAACATCTATCCACTATAGTTAACATTATGTCTCCTAATCACAAATGAGTTCCAACTTCGTAAAAAACACACAATAAGTGTACTTTGAACTCTGCTGAACAAATTTATTTTCGCCCTAAATGTAAAATCTACCATCGTGTCCTCACAGCACAGGAATGTGCATGTTCGCACAAACCAAAGTACACTAGTCTGCCAGGCAGACTCTGACTGACTTGTAACGTAGATTCCTGGCGCGCGAAACGACATTTGCAAATAAGTTTGTCATATACAACTGTAACTGATACCAGACATGATACATGTACACACACTACACAACAAATGTCGGTCCACATTTAAAGACTAAGGTATACCTCGACAGCCAACATTACGTCTGTTTGCTTCAAGCATAATATGGAAGTCCCTCTTATCTAAACAAAGTGAAGCATGTATCAAACGCAAAAGGTCATATGTTATCAAGTATCAAATATTTGTTAGTTCCCCGATGTAAATAGAGGAACTTTAATCGTACGTGTGACCGTTTCATGTTAGTACCTGAATGCATTATCTGAGACAAGTTTATATTGATGTGTACGGTATGAAATCGTGCTTGTAACATTGGACGGATGGCATATTTTCCATCAAAGAAGTTGTTTCAAAAATCTAAGAGTAATTTCTGAACATGAGTAATTGTGAGCAACGAATGGAACGCTTGGCCTTTCTGGACATCAAGCTTAAGTGACAATTCCAACATAACAATGAGAATGTTGTGACTGGGACTTGAGACTATCTTCAGGTAAGCATTAAACCTCCATGTGATTTCAACATTTCTTGTCTAGTTGTATAATATTTGGATTGATTATAACGTGTACCCTCCCTTGCCAAAAATATTACAACATACCGCATGTATTTTGAGTGGAAAGTGTCTTTCTATAAAGATGTACCAGTGAAGTTATTATTGGAAAATAATTTATTTGATATGATGTCAATAAATATTCTTTCTCCTTCTCCAAGGCGGAGAGATTATCCAATGCAGGCGCACACACGGCAAAGGGGCTGGAACACAAAATTTTACATTTTGTTTTGCTCCCTATGGGGTTGGGGTGTTTAATTCACCCTAGCCTTCTTGATTCGGCTTCGTATTTCCTGTGAAACGGTTTTGATGGAAAGATTTCCAACAAACAAAGCCAATGTATTACTCTGAAGTGGTCTCAGAAAGAAAACCACACCCAGCGAAGAAGTAAGCCTCCTATCTTCATAAGACAGTGGTAAGGAGGAAACACCCTATAGTTTAGACAGGACCTGTTCAAGTTATAATTTCTTATTCTCACTTATAAAGGCGGTTTACTATTGCAAATTTCTTAACCCGTTGGCTACGGGAACCAGTTGTGTCCTGTGTTAAGTCTATGGGATTTTAAGAATCTCGGAGGCAACAGGTTAAAATTTACTGTCATGTGACTTTTCTTTGCATTGAATATAATGGACTGGAGCGAAGGCCACCATCTTTAATTACTAGCCGTATCCTATACTGTCTTATGAAGATTGTAGGCGCTTTCATCTTTACTGGGTGTGGTCTTCTTTTTGATACCGCTTCAGAGTAACATATTGACATTTTTTGTATGTTGGAAGTCTTTCCAAACGCTCAAAACAGTTTTCACGGGAAATATGACACAGAATTACGATGCTAGGGTGAATTAAACACCCAAACCCTAAAGGGGGTTAAAAATGTTAAATTTTGTGTTCCAGCCCCTCTGTCGTGGGTGCGCCTGCATTGGATAATCTCTACGCCTTTGAGAAGAAAGGAGAAAGAATATTCATTGAATTCATTTCAAATAAATTGTTATTTTCGAAAAATATCTTCACTATAGGACATAATTATAGAAGACCCCTTCAACTCAAAATGCATGCGTTATAGAGTATGTTGCAATACTTTTGGCAAGGGAGGGTACATATCCGAGAACTTATCATGACCGGGAGGAACAGAATTATAACACTTTTAAATCTGATTGTCATAACGAACTTTACACAGGACAAGGATAATGACATAGCAGCATTCGAATGCATGTCTCAGCTGCTACTCAGTGAACAAATCAGAAGAGAAAAGCATGGCATAAACATTTTAAATGGATGAACTTGCAAAAAGCAAATGGTATAATAGAAATGTATTTAAAACTGGAATGTGTATTTCCGAATGTTGTCATTTTATGATTTTGCCATATCAAAGAAATGGCTATGATGATGATGATGATGATGACGACGACGACGATGAAGACGATGACGACGATTATTATGATTATTACATTTAGGGGGTTAAAGTGATAGGCTAACATTGTGGAGCTTCAATTTAAAAAATTGTCAAATTTTGATATCTGAACGACATAGTAGTGTTCATATGGACAAATAAACACCCTAGAATACAAAAGTTTGGAAAGTTATGCTGCAAATGGCAAGGTTTGCATGAATAAACAATGCTTGTAGATTTTCACTTTTTTAAAGCACTATATCATCATTTTGAAATACAATTTTTCAGGGATTCATTTTTAGACCTTATCAAAGACACTTGGAGCATGGAGGATTATGTAGCTCACATCTTTTTTTAACTGTGGTAAATGTTAGCCAGTGGCTTTAAGTCTAAAAATAGGTGGACTTTTCAATGACATAAACCCTTTAAAAACTCTGTCCAATTGCACGTAAAGTCAAACTACCAATTTTGCCTCATTTACAAAACATCAATGTATGTTGCTTCAATTTAAAAAAAAGGTCAAATTTTGATATCTGAACGACATAGTAGTGTTCATATGGACAAATAAACACCCTAAATACAAAAGTTTGGAAAGTTATGCTGCAAATGGCAAGGTATGCATGAATAAACAATTTCTACTCCGATGGATGATAAAATAACCTAGATCTGCACACAGTAAGTCTATGGAGGAAATGGGCAGGTGAAGCCGGTCAATTTGAATGACATTGTAGATTTTCACTTTTTTAAAGCACTAAATCATCATTTTGAAATACAATTTTTCAGGGCTTCATTTTTAGACCTTATCAAAGACACTTGGAGCGTGGAGGATTATGTAGCTCACATCTTTTTTTTAAACTGTGGTAAATGTTAGCCAGTGGCTTTAAGTCCAAAAATAGGTGGACTTTTCAATGACATAAACCCTTTAAAAACTCTGTCAAATTGCACGTAAAGTCAAACTACCAATTTTGCCTCATTTACAAAACATCAATGTATGTTGCTAAATATACACAGTGGAATTGAATTTTGCAGAGCGTAACAATAATAAAACTATATAAATTATGTTTGAGTTTAATTTTACATCCATGATGTCTTCGTGATCTTTTTCAGTGTCACATGTCCATATGCTGCCGGCGGCCATGCGGTTGGGAAGACGCCTCGAGAGACATTTGCTGACATTGCTTCTATACGTGTGTACTCTTCCAACGTCGTTCTACGTTGGGCGCCAATGTTCGATAGCATGGCGCTCGTCTCCACCCGATGTTGACTATGAGCCCATCGTCCCCACTAGGCATAAACACTCCCTGCTAACTGAAGCAAAAGCTGTTCGAAAGAATTCAAGGACAACACCAGCTATTCAAAATGTAATTAATAATCATAACTTAGTTCCTAAAACCCCAACTGGCACTGTCAGAATTTTAATTTATAGTCGGTCATCCCTCTACAAAGATGTTTCCGCATCTGCCAACAGCAGCAGGCGTGTGCGATGCCCAACATACAAATGTGACGCTGAAATCTATTTCTCGTTGTTGCCGTCCGATATTAAGAGCGCTGATCTTGTGATTATCCCGCCAGTACTTATTGTGAGAAGAAGCATGTGGTCGATTTTACAACACACCCGACCACAACATCAGCCGTGGGTTATGCTGGGTGTCGGTAGTCCGTTGTTCACATCAAAGAAGAGATACGACACCATACACCCTCAAAAATACAGACAGCAATTATTCGACTGGACGATGACATTTCGCCCGGACTCAGACTTTCCCCGCCCATGGGGTTACTACACTGAACATCTGCTGGCTGCCGCAAGACCTGGTTACATCCGAAGTCAGGTGTCTAGATCTCAGATGGATAAACTGAAATTCGTCGCCTGGAAGCCTTCGGATTGTAACTCGTCTCTGCATTTCGTCCAAAGATTAGACGAGCACATCACCGTCGATAAATACGGAGAGTGTGGAGATTTCCGCTGTACGTCCGAACAGGACTGCGACGAAGCGATGCAGGATTTTAAGTTCTATCTCGCGATTGAGCGCTGGAGTTGTCGCCATTTTATCAGCGTTGAATTCTGGAAATCACTCAGTACTTACGGGGCTGTCCCGATCGTCTACGGACCTCCTCGTGAGGATTACGAACTCGTCTCGCCACCGGATTCGTTCATACACATCGACGACTTCCGAAGCGTGAGAGAGCTGGCGGAATATCTGAGAATATTGGACCGTGACGACGCGCTATACAACCGATACCACAAGTGGAGATCGAGTGGCAGTGCCTTCCATATGGAAAATCTTTCCAGTCTCTTCACCAGTGACGTCATGTGTGAGGTGGCCGATAAATATGTGAACCTCAATCGAAGTGAAAGTATTAGAACTTCGAAGAGAATGTTCTTTGATCCTCTAGGACCTTCGTGGAAAGGATCATGCCGGGAACCAAGTTTCTTGTACTCAAATCCAGCCACCTGACGTCCATAACTGTTTTTCGGGCTAGGGCCGAATGTGAGGACTGCGTCGCGTAGGGTTATGTCTTTATGAATGGTCTTTCGTAAAGGCTCACAACCACCCAGTCCCCAGAAGCTATGCCAGCCATTTCATACTTGTGTCACGCGAGTCACGCATGCTGTGTCTTACGAGTCACATGTCAGGGTATAAATGATTGATTTACTTGATCAAAGTATTGGATTCGGCTCCAATATTATCTCGGTTTTGATCTATACCCTTGTTTGCGACTTGTGTGACATGAAACATGCGTGACTCGCGTGAAATTTACATGGAATGGCTGATGCAGTCTCAAAACAGGATGTTCAGAGTGCCAAGTTGATATGCCGGCCGCTCTTCCATGTGTGTTTTTACGATTACCCGGCTTCGGCATCGCGATTTCGGCGACTTCGGCAAATAAAGATCAGGGAATCTGAAGGTGACAGATGGTTACCACATCGGGTTTTCATCCATTTCTTTTCGACGAAGTGTCGAGTGGTGGGTTCTTTTACGTGCTGATGTGTTTTGATATCAACATAAGACCTCCAGTATTATGTTCCGTCCTCCAGAAAAGGGGGAGAGGGATAATGGGGATGAAATGCTATACCCTCAGGACACACCCGCCATGATTTGAACTCGAACATCTACCTCGCATGGGAATCGAAAGTCTTATCGAAAGGTTATTGATAATCAGCGAAAGTATACGTCCAGAGTGAGATAATAATAATCATGGCCTACCCGCTACATATGCCACAATCGTGGTAATTTTTACTGTTAAAATTAGATTTAAGAGAAAACGGAGGAAAATGTAAAACTACGCAACATTATACAGCGTGGCCCAAAAAGAATGCTACACATGCGATCGTTAATTTCTTCAAAGTCATTCAAAATATGTCATTGGTAATTATTCCATGGGCTAGAGCATTCTTTTTCCAACAAAATGATACCATGATCATTAATTTTGATTGAGGTGTTTGGATCTTAAGGCTATTTTTCGGAGGCAATGTAATTTCCTAAATTTGCTATTTTTTAACCTCCAGCGATCATCAGAACACCGAAATATTCTGACGTTACGGTGTGCCATAGAATAAGGTATGCAGAAACAAAGGGCAGGAATGCCCTCGCTTTGATAAGGAAGACGATGTGAGCTGCATCTCCATTGTCATCGCGGTTTGTCTGGTATGGCGCGCTGAGACGCGAGAATATCTCGGTGTTCGGATGACCGCCGCTGATGAAAAATTGGCAAATTTGGGAAATGACATTGCTTCGGAAAAATGGCCACAGGACCCAAACGAATGACTCAAAATCAATGATCATGGTATCATATTGTTGGAAAAAGAATGTTCTAATCGCTGAAACAAAAACCAATGACATATTGCAGATGATGTTGAAGAAATTAGCGATCGCAGGTGTAGCATTCTTTCTGGGCCACCCTGTATAGTTCTGAATCTGCTGACTCTGCCGTTGGTTTCGAAGCAATTGCTCTCCACATCTGGACGGCTGATTGACTACCACTCGTGAGAAGAATTCTTCGATGATGAAAAACGTACAATTTCTTCTTCTCCTTCTTTTGCAGGGTTCAACATTATTCTATGAAAAACATGAACGTCGATGTTTGTTTTGTTTGTCGTTGATTGTGTCTTTGTTATCGTATGTCATTGAAGAGAGCTTTCCGACGTCCTTGTAACTGTTGATTAGATAGATAGATAGATTAGAGAGATAGATAGATAGATAGATAGATAGATAGATAGATAGATAGATAGATAGATAGATAGATGGATGTATATAGGCATATAGGCATAGGCTCAACTATTTATGTGCACATGTTTCGACATTCGCTGATAAGAATGTCGAATAGTTATATTTAACAGTTTCATTGAAAGTATGAAATTTTAAATTGACGCTTGCAACTTAGGTGCCGACTTTCATTCTTTTTTATGTGATTACGTTTAACATTAAAATGCATAAAGAATAATATATAATTGGGTAATCTCTTATGTACAATTCATTTATAATATGCATAGAAACCCTTTGCTCCGAACGTCTTATTACACAAAGGAAGCGAAAAATGTCGAGAGAAGCGAACAAATTTAAATAACGCCATCTCTCGGTGATTCGTCGTGGTCTTCATACTCGTTTAAAACGCCACCGGGCATTGATCAGTACAATACAGTAATTTCTCGATAGATTTATACACCTCTCTTTGCGCTGTGTTTTTCCTACCTTTCATTTTATTTTGTTCGATTCATGCTCCAACACTTCTGTTAAAATGACCTGACTTCATGAAAACATGGTATTTTATGTACGGTTATTTTCATCCATGTAAAATGAACAATAAAACTTTTCAGTACTTCACAGTACTGACGTTTTTGCTTCAACATGTAATATTATTTTGTTTATTGATGATGTAATCTTTCGTATGAAATGTCTGTAGAAAAGGTACATCCAAATCAAAGCAAATCAAATCAAATCAAATCAAATCAAAAATCCTCATGGATTCAGATCCATCATTTTATGGTGTAGTCTATTCTGCAGAAGGTTATTTTGGAATCTATTACACATAAACCTTTAAAATGACGTGAATAATACCAAACGGAATTTAATCTGAGAATATGAATTTGCAAAACATTCGCTTAACGTTTCTGGCATCGTGCCAAAAATTGAACCAAAACTTTTGTTTCGCCCCTACGGGAATACCATTAAGATGATTACTAAACTCGTTCCCCGTATTTTCTCCGTAAAAAAAATAAAACTTTAACCTCAAACTAAAAAGAAAAAATGGGCATTTTTTATATATATACTCGGAAAACAAATTGATTTGTGCATATTTAATGAAATATCTTGCAATGCTACGGCATCCATTAACAATCATGCATAAATAACGACTGAATGGTATTTCCGGCGATTTTACCATTTCAAAGAGAAAATGGAAGCTGCATTTATAGACTAGTCACCGGTATGATCGCGCATATTTTCATTTGAGACAAATGTCAGATGATCTTAATATGTTCTTGTCATACATGTATTAACAAACACTTTCGTTACTGTGAAATGCTAGACTAATGTCTATTTATATACTGTCAACAGATATAAATCCGTGAGAATATATTGACTACAACTAGCTTCATTTAACAAGGAGCTGAATTCACATTATGTACTCCAATGGCTTCTTTGTGAAAGTGTGTTAACTAAATAGATAGATAGGAAACTATAGATAGATAGTAGACAGATAAATATAGATAGATAGATAGATAGATAGATAGAAAAATAGATAGATAGATATAGATAGATAGGCAGATAGATAGATAAATAGACGGATGGATAGATAGAAAGATAGATAGATAGATAGATAGATAGATAGATAGATAGATAGATAAATATTGATATGATACATCCCACTACCCACCATTATAGCTTTTTTGTTTTATTTTGTATTTATCGGTCAATCAAGAACGTTTAATGCCGAAATGATGTTACACAGCCATTAGCTTATGTTTACTCAATTACGAGATTGTTTAATTTCACTAAATTCAACGTCTTGTTAAATCTTCCTAGATTTCCAAACCCTTTCTTTATCTCATGATGAACGTCACATACAAAGTATAGGTAGCATCGTTGAAATATTACGATTTAAGGTGAAATTTAAACGTAATTTATTTGATAAGATTCTGCTACGACAGGTGAAGTATTGTAACGAATTCTTGAAGCTCCTAGACAGTTCCCTTAAAGGTAAATGACATTATTGGGGGTATAGTCCTCAACTTGAAGTAAAACTATTCCAGAATCAAGTATACGATGCAAGGATTCTACTTTGAATATTTTGTAGTCGAAAGTGGACTCCTTTGAAAATAACTTCCATCAGTATGCCTTGTGACTGGCAAATCCGTTGTGTAGCTTTATATGGGATTTAATTCTCTCGGGCCTCAAGAGAATTGAACAGCTGATATGTTCACACTTGATTCTCCTTAAGTAAACAAACCCAAGACAAATCCTTCCAGCCAGGAAAGATAAACTCCAGCTGGTGTATTTTTGGTATATCTTCCAACCAGTTTGTTTTTAAAGGCACCTTTTTCTTTATTTATCCCAATCATGTCACTGCCCTTTAAACTCAAACAGAGTGATTTTGAACATTGTATTTTGAACTCAGACAGTGCAATATTCTCGATGTGCAGTGTTCCCGTCTATGTTGTCTGAGTAAATATGTTATGCCCCAATGTATCCACGCTTGGGAAGCAAGCGTTTTGTAAAGTATGTTACCAGGGGAAACTACAAAGCTGGATGATGTTTAATCAAATGTGGAATGATGATCTGAAAATAAATAACATTGCGGTGAAAATGTAAAATTGGATCAAAACCAATGACAACTTAAAAAGGTTAATAGAACCCATGGGAACCACACATTATAAAACAAACCAATATACTGAATAGTTTTCGGAATTTAACAAGCGAATGGCAAGGGTGTATCCAGGTTTTTTTTCTGGGTGGGTAGTGATTAAAATTGGTTGGACCTTTGCACAAATGAAATATCCAGGATTTTTGTCTGGGTAGGTCGTGATCATAATTTGTTGGACTATTTCACAATGAAATAACAGCAAGATGTGATTAAAACGTACCTGATCAATGCTTTTTCTTTTCAAATTCAATCGTTGTAAAAAGGCCCTCGAAAAAATGCCTTTTGACAGAAAATGTGCGGGGGGGGGGTTACGACACTCCCGACCGCCCCCCTACATGCACCCATAAATGGGTTACTGGGATATTACCGCATTTCGTATTCTTTTTGCGATTAAACCGCTGTAAACAATTATTGTTATGTATGATATTACTGTATTTCGCAACGTGTCACGATTACACGTTACATACTGCATACAAATTACAATTATCTGACTGTCAACACATCTTAAAAACCATAGAAATGTTAAAAAAGATTTCTCCTTTAGATGAATGTCAATTATGTCATCAGTATTCGCTGTAACAGGTAGGGTGGGGGCATAAATGTCAAAGTCAAAAATTTTAAACGTCCACTTGGGAAATGATTAACACCAACAGTACAAGCATTATGACACCAAACTTAATGTTGTATCTTTAAATAAACCCCCCACCCCATGAAATTCAAATTTGTTGCTTAAACCCCCCCCCCCCCCAAACTGCTACCAAATGAAGATTTTGGTCAAAGTGTACATAAAGAACGGTAAGGGAATTACGGATTGCAGTGAGGATTTCAAGAAGATGTAAAGGAAGTAAGTCAAAAACTCTCACTGGGTTGTCATACTTGCAATTATGGGAGTGAAACGAACGAAGGGGGGGGGGTGGTGAGGGTCGAAAGGTACAAAGGTCAATGAACTAATGTCCTAAAATAGCCATTTTCTT
>JZLH01S0051504.1:12914-31824 GCA_001188425.1 Eucidaris tribuloides | reverse complement strand
GTTAAACGCATATTTTACAATTAAGGGAACATTTATTATTGATTTCCCATATTTTGTTTCCATAATTTCAATCATTAACTTGAACAAAATGTTCAAAATCAGGTTGGCTATTTTCCTGATCAGTGCAGCAACTATTTTCACATTCGTCTTTGAATTCAGTGATGCGGATTCGATGGATAAAAAGTTTGTCGTAGAAGGAAATGTTCAAAAGATGGAAAGAGGTGACCGAAATAAACGTGCTGTTGGAACAAATATCCCATTTTCTTCCGCCGAACAAGAGGCTTTACTAAATCTGCACAATCAGTATCGCGGTTCCGTATCACCAGAAGCAGCGAACATGGAGTACATGGTAAGTTTTGAAAATAAAAGTAATGTCGACTAATCATGCTCATAAGAGAATTATACCTGAAATCATGGAAAATACTGACAAATATATATATTTTTAAATCACAACTCTGATATTCGATATATATACCGATTCTACATGCTTACTTCTAAACTGTTACTTTTTCTTGAATTTTATCACAACAGATTTATTTATTTTTTTCAGAGATTCTGACTTATAAGAAACACACTGAGATGAAAGAATGTGGCTTGTTGATTAATTAATTGATTGATCAACTGGTTTATTTAATGATTGATTAATTAATTTATTGATTGATTAATTGATTAATTAATTAATTGATTGATTGATTGATTGATTGATTGATTGATTGATTGATTGATTGATTGATTGATTGATTGATTAATTGATTTATTGATCGAAAGATTGATAGATTGAAATATTGATTGATTGCTTTTATTCAAATCAAATCATAGATTTCAATCACTTGATTTAAATTCACCAACCCCAATCATTCTTTCTGTTCAGAAATGGGACAACGACCTAGCCACGTGGGCCCAGGAGTGGTCGGAGATGTGTTACTTCGAACACGGGCAACCGGCCGGGGCCCCCTCCGAAGGCATCGGCCAAAACCTGTGGAGGGGGCTGGTAGCCAGCCAGCCGGACGGTACGGGAGCGGTCAACAGCTGGTATAATGAGTACAGGTTCTACACCTTCGATAACAACACGTGCGAGGCGAATAAAATCTGTGGACATTACACGCAGGTCAGATAATTGTTTTATTGTTGACAAGGGGGACACACACAAAAATCGTCAAATTTTGACCCAATTTATTTCTAATTTGGCCTTTTTTCGAGGAGTAAGGAAATAAGAGGTTGACGTTAAAAGCTGTATCACGCCTAACAGAATATAGCACCGAAATAATTAAACAAAATTAATGAAGATAATATATCAAATGTGGCCTTCAATCAGTAGGGGTCCACAGGGGGAGCCCAACCCCCCCCCCCCAACAGACCCAAAACAAACAAACACAAAAATATGGCTGGGCATGCAATATTGTTTAATGAAGAAAACGAGGCTAACATCAATGAAGTATCATTGTATACATAATTTTGCTTGCATGAAATATCATCACAAGGCTATCTTGTTTTATTTTTATTTTCCATTGTGACAAATGCAGAGTGATCAGGGAAAGAAATAATGATAATTGTAAACATAAACGCTGGTAATAATTTATGTATCAAGTTCAGTTTGAAAAATAATTGGACTGACAAGCAACTTATAAACTACAAAATATGCCAGGCTTACATTACTTGTACATCTACGTTATTGTTTCGTTTTATTGAAATTTAAAGAGGGAAGCAATTGTTCTTATAATTTTTGTTATATCCTTTTAATTTAGGATGAATGATAAATAAAAGATAAAGTTGGATGCAAAAATATCCAGTAAAGTATTTCCACTATTTTATCACAAAAATTTCAAAAGCTCCACACGGTGAGGGGAAAGGGGGAATACCCCCGGGGAATACCCTCCGTTACCCTCCACACCCTCGGTCGCTTGCTCCCTCACATCGTGGGGTCATCCATATTCTTTGCCCCCCCCCCCGGGAAATTCCTGTATCCGCCACTGTCTTCAATCATATTGAAAATTTCCAGAAGCACTTCCGTTCTAATACTTGTCTTATTTTCCAAGGTTGTCTGGTGGTCCAATACTAAAGTTGGGTGTGGTCGAAGTTTCTGCGCTACCGGTTATGATAACACGACGGACTTCACCAATAACTACATCGTAACATGCAACTACTCACCAGGGTAAGAAACTGGAGTCACTGGATTCTATTCTCAGGGGTTATTATTTACAACTTTTATAACTGATCTTTGTAAAATGAAAGTCAATACTATAAACAAATATTTCAGCTGCAGCGAACAAGTGTATAATGATATTTAAAATCTTAAATGATCTATCACCACCGTACCTTAACTCATGTATTGTCAAACGACAAGTGTATTATATTACACGATATGCTGTAAACAGTCCATTATCAATTCCAAAATGTAAAACCGATTACAAAATAAGATCATTGTCATTTTCAGGTGCCAAGCTGTTCAATAAACTGCCAGGTTATATTCAAAACTTTCAATCACTACAAAGTTTCAAACAGCAAATCCGATCTTTATATTTTCTCCTTTAATATATTATATACAATTTCGATTTATTCCATATGCTCATTTTATCATATAAAACTCATCGTTGTTTTGTCAAGTGTGTGACCTTTTTTTCCCTATTATGTTTTTTTTTCTTTTTCCTTTCTTTTCGTTAATTTGTTTAGCCAATTTCATTCATGGTACTTATTTCGTAATCTTACTAGAATCAAAAACTGTAGTTTATAATAATCGTTTTTTTATATATACAATTTATATGATTTGTCAACTATTTATATTTGTTTTCTCATATTTTATGTTGTAAATGATGAATGTGGAATTTTTATTATGAGGCAGGGCTCTCTGGGAGAGCAGGACCTCTTGGTCTTGAAGAGATCACCCTGTTGACAGAAAACGAAATAAATAAATAAAAATAAAGAAGTTGCCATCGTTATGAATAAAACACACGTTAATCAAATTTATAAGTTGTAATAAAAGTTAAAGTGTCTTAATTTAGGGGAAAGGCAAAGGAAGGAATATTATAATACTGTGTCATTCTCAATATGTTAAGTTCAAGTAAGTTATTGTTGCTTAAAGCACAAGTTTAGTTTTGGCGATTTTTTTTTTCATTTGAAACCTTTATGCCCAAAGGTCATATCACACCAATAACAGATTCTGAATGTCTTTTTTTTTTTTAATTCATTAATGAACCCTGAGATTTTCGACTATATTTGACAGTATAGCATCCAAAGCATGAATTATACCTCAGCAGAAAGATCAGAGTCTGAAAGACTGAAAGACGTTCAGAAACTGTTATTAATGTGATATGACCTTTGGGCATACAGCTTTCAAATAAAAAAAATCGCCAAAACTTAATTTGGGCTATAAGGTAAAAACTTTATATATCGTTTGAATCACAGAGCATTGGACACATACAGTATATTCGTAATAATTGTAGTGAAAATTTCGAAATGACAATTTACTTCAGTGTGTGTTTATGTGATTGGCGCGAAGACCATAATGTCACAATTTACGTTTGCGTCTTTTTAATATTTCGTTTTAATCAGGGTCAGAATGCATAAATGTGAGAAAGGAAGGAGATAAATGAGTAGTCAGTACCATAATTGCAGGACTTTTTCCTATATTTATTATGGTTTAGTATTGATAATAACGTGGTTTTTTAAAGGATTTAATGTCATAAAATAAACTACAAATATCTTTAGGAGCCAGGAAAGTTATGTGATCAGATCAATGAGTGGTTAGTGACGTCATGGAGGTAGAAGGACCTCTATCGTGACGTCAAACTTATTTTAAACTACTTATATTCCAGTGGTAACGTGGTGGACGAAAAGCCTTATGATGCAGGGGAGAGTTGTACACGCTGTGCGTCTGGTGTGGGACTCTGTGATAATAATCTATGTCGTAAGTATAACAAACTTCATTTCAACAATAATAATAAAAAGTAGATTCTATTCGTAGTTGAAGTTAAAGTTATTTCCTTTTGTATGTTCAGACAATTCATTTGCCTAAATTAATACTGGAAAACAAGTTTCTTTCAGATCGAAAATGAAATCGAAAATATCGCAATCGCAAAGGAGAAACCGGGTTTGATTTGTTAGTAAGTTTCTGTTTGGTAACTTTCTCTAAAGAAGATTTAAGTGAAAAAAAACTGTAAATATTGAATTTTGGATGCCGTAGACAGACATCAAATATATATTATACATATACAGCATGATATTAGTTGAGTATTCAAATATTGATACTCCAAGCGCACATAATAGCCGCTAAATTAAATGAATAACGGTTAGAATAACCTATTGTTTAGTGTGATGCTATCACGCATTTATCTCACAAACGATATAATACTGAGACTGAGAGGTATATTTGCACTACAAAATTAAATCTGTAGAAACAGAAACTAAAGCAAATAATAAAACATAATGATTTCGTGAGGATATACAGATCTTCTGTCAAATTCGGCACGGATATTCAAACACGATGAACGTGACGAGGAGAGAGTCCACGATCATCTTGATATAAACTAAAATGCTATTGTTTGCAGGCAAGTTGGTACAGAGTATCTTCAGAAAACGTTACGATAAAAAATGTTGAGGCTTCGCCCGCACTTTCATTTCGATTTTGTCCAAGATTTTTGAGTGACAGTTCGTTTCAAAAGAATTTTGTCTGAGTGATTGATTAAAGATAGGTCTACTCAATACCGACTGGCTGAATGGTATAGGTCATGAATAAAAGATGCCAAACTTATTTTGTCAGGTATAATGGTGCACCGTCTCACCAAACTAAACAGTTTCTAGCAGTACAATTCCTCAGTGAGTTTTGCCGAGCGAACTTCAGCCGTTAGTAACTGTAATATTTTCTCCTTTTTTTTAGTTTGAAAGGATTGTCACAATAATTTTTGATAACATAGCAAGCCATTGATATTTGGGATTGAGTTACACAAATTGTGGTGCAGGGAAGCAAGGCGTTTCATCTCTTAACCCACTGGGGACGTCAGGCTTGCACAGAAGGCCAATATTAATTCATCTCACACCCAGAGAAAATTTTCGTCATTTTTCCTGCATGGTCGAAATGTGTACTTAATGGGAAAGAGCCATTTGAAAGCACTATAACCAGATAACCTCAGTTCAAACGAACAGGTTATCATAATTTCTGGGCTTGTTGGGGAGCCAGTTTTCTCTGAGTGTGCGGTGTTCTAGGCTTTTGTTCAAGTCCATCGCCCACAAGGGGTTACTAGTTTCATTCAACTGAAGAAGATTTCCCCGGTGAATGTAAACTATGATCTAAAAAATACTTTATTTTTCGAGGTCAAAGTGAAATCTCAGTTTTACGGGAAAAATACATTTGGTAAGAATAATACATTATGATAATAATTATATTTTTCCGGTGACTTTGGGTATAAGGGTACAAGGGAAGTAATCTATGACGGGTATTTCTGATACATGTATACAATGGCGTATCTAGCGGGGGGCAAGGAGGGCATGTGCCCCGGGCGCCACTTTCAGGGGGCGCAAAAAGGCAAAAGTTTGAAGAAAAACAAGGGAAAATGAAGAAAAAGGGAAGAAACTGGTAGAAAAGGGGGAGGAAAAAAAACATTGAAATATTAATTTCACGAATAACTCTTGAAGCTACCGGCCAAAAAAATTTGGAAAGGGTGCGATTTCGACACTGGCCAAAGCGGAAGCTGCTGGAAGGGGCGTGATTTCAGTACTTGCCACACTGTTTCAATTGTTGTTGCTATTTTAGCACTTGCCCCGGGCGCTGCATTTCCTAGATACGCCACTGCATGTATAGTGTTTCTTTCATTAATTTTTTAAAGATATTATATAACTACATCTTCTCCCAAATGATTTTGATGTTAAATGTTTTAGATGCATGCATGTACTGGGTTTTGTATTTATTTATTTGATGTTTACTTCATTTATAGGTCAATGCAGTGAAGATGAAACACAAAGTGGTAAGTTGTTTTAAGACTCAATGTCTAAAACTAATTGGGCATAATGTGTTTGAATTATATTGCCGAGTTGTATTTACAAAACTCTGTATTAAAGGCAGTGGATCTCATTTGCAAACATCCCCGCAGACCAGGAAAAGGCTATTGATGAAAGGCATGTCTGTGAAATTTGGGGGTCAGTTATTGCCTAGAATTTGAAAAATGCGAAATAAAAACAATAGCCGTTTAGTGTACGTTCTATGGTAGGAATTTTTTTCTCGCGAGAAAAAATTCAAATCAGAGTCTAACGGTCACTATAATTCCACTGAAACTGAGTTTCTAGCTCCTATATTTTTCCAAAGGTTCCCAGATGGCATTTTCTTCTAGATGCCATTGTTTTTACACAATGTTGATTTTTAGGCATGCAAAAGAGATGCCCTGCCTTTAAATTCATGTTGCCTACACTTTTGCTTGAATTAAAAACATTTTTCATCAGATTAATCATGTTATGTTGATATTCGATCAAATGTTACTCATGCGAACCAGAAGTACAAGTTAAACAAAGAAGTGATTTTGAAGCGAAACATAAAGCCCTTGTGGACAAAACGAATTTTTAAAATGCAAATGTCCACAGTACTTTTTAAAGCCCAAGTTTAGTTTTGGGGATTTTTTGTTATTTGAAAGCTTTATGCCCCAAAGTCATAACCCTGCAATAATAGATTCTGAATGTCTCTAGTTTTTTTTTTAATTATACATGTATATACATGTATAATTAAAAAAAAAACTAGAGACATTCAGAATCTATTATTGCAGGGTTATGACTTTGGGGCATAAAGCTTTCAAATAACAAAAAATTCCCAAAACTAAACTTCGGCTTTAATGAATCATTATAATCGTTATAAACACTCGTATTTGCCCTTTTGTAGGCGTCAACAACCAAGCATAACTTCCGTCGACCAAAAAATAATCCAAAATCAAATATATACTCAACCTGAATATTTCCCAAATTGGTTTATTTTTTTTTCGGCGATGGTGTAATTTGAGTCTTCTATCTTACTATCGATCATGTCATGAGGAACAATCAGAAGATTGTGGTTAATCCTATTATCATTCCTTTAAATATTTATACGTGATGGTATACCATTACCACCAGATCACTCTGCTGAGTATTTAGGCCAAATCAACATTGAACTATGCCCATAATGCCATGAAACAAAATTACTTATTTACTTAGTGTTTTGAGAATTTGATGATAATCACGGACGTATAATTATAACGAACAAGACATTAACACCGTTGCATTCCATAAAATATAAATTCGCATTAATTTACTCACATCTTTATACAAAGCGAACACATATTTCAACTTGTGTCAAACGTATATACATAATTTGTCAAAAGGGTGGAGCTAGCATACATAATATTGAGACAGTAATTTCTGGTTTCTTAATTCCTATACCCTTCAAATGAAATGTGGTGGTGGTAAAGAAGGACAATTTTGTGCAAATAACGATGGAAAAACTAACAAGTTTGTGACGTATCTCGAATACACTGAACTTAATGCCTTCTCCGGCAGCAAATCCCGAATTAATCAGACCTAAACTTGGCCTGCGGAAGACCCTTTACAGACTAGTCATACCACTTGAAAGATCAGGCAACAAAATTACATTGACCATACCAACCACATTTTTAGCAAACAAATCCTTTTTCATAAATCGTTGTCCAAACAGTTTCGTTGTATACTGGGAGTGACGTCGGCGGATGGGTTAATTTTACCAACTTGCAATTAAATAATGATAATAAATTTTATTTACCCAGGGTAGCCACTTCAGTCAAATAGACTGTTCTTCCAGCGGGCCCTGCATAACATGAATGTTATTATTACCCTTCTCTATTCTAGAATGCCGAGCGCCTGGCTAGAAAGCAGAAGGTATCATTTCTAAAAAGACTTTGGTATGACCCGGCCGGGGTTTGAACCCACGACCTTCCGGACGTGAGGCGAACGCTCTAACCACTAGACCATTACCAACTTGCAATTCAGAACTTATGTGAAGTTGTCCGTTTCTCTTTCGCAAGAAATGATATGATATATATGATAATATGATATGATATGATATGATATGATATGATATGATATGATATGATATGATATGATATGATATGATATAATATGATATGATATATGATGTGATGTGATATGATATATGATATGATATGATATGATATGATATGATATGATATGATATGATATGATATTGTATTATATTTTTTATCATATTACGTTATATACGGATTATAGGCTAATCAAATATTACAAACTTCTATTTAAATGTGTGGATATAGGCTTATATAAATATGAGAGAGAAAGAGAGAAAATATATAATCATATAACCTCGCTTGATTATGATTCGACAGAATGCAACCCGGCGTGTCGAGCCAACTGCCAAAATTGTGGAGTACTAAACGCGGACTGCACCTGTACCTGCCAAAATGGTTTCCGCCTGGCTGATTGTTCAGGTAGGCTAATACGATATCTTATTCCAGGCTTTTGTGGTACACCTGACAGTAAACTTAACAATACTCTCTGCTGATAAGGTATGATGTCAAACTATAGTTGAAGAATGCATTGCTTGATCAATTGCAGAAAGTTGATGGATTTATCTTGTTCCGTTATTTCAGACTTCACAAAAATACAAAACAGCAACAGCACAATTGTCTTCCTGGCTGATTATAAAGAGAGTTTGTATTAATTTCAATAACCTTTACCATCAGAGCGATTCGATTCCTTCCACACTCTGAGATCATATATTTTGATTTATTCTTTTTCTTTATAATCTATTCGATGTAGATACTTGTACAGATAAAGATGCGCGTTGTGGAGTTACACCGGGCTGGCCTGCCTTTGCCTGTGATGTTATCGGGGATTATGTCCTCGATCTTTGCCCGGCCCTGTGCGGTATATGCAGTAAGTATACGTTTAAAAATTGGGTATTTTTTTTCAATCTACTGTTCAAATAAATGACGTGTAAAAATGTCTTATGGTCAAATTATGACAAAGGTCCAAAATTTAAATTTGACAGCGTCACCTGACATATCATTTCTTTACCTAAGGAAAAAGACGTGTGTCGTACGGGACACAGGACATGAGCAGGCAGGATTTTTTATTTAACAAGATGGGCACAAAATAATTTTCCCAAATAGTACTATGATACCGGAATTTGTGCGAGTATAGCGCACGCAGTTGAACGCAATGATTGTATCAAGTAATAATGCTATGTTGACTTGCCTCTTAACCATCTTTCATTTGAAAAAATGTAATTTTTTTCATTTATGGTCTCCTTTGTCCCCTTATGGGCCATGCCTGTGGTATACATGTGTCATTACCATATAATTACCATGTAAATGAAATTGGTAGGTAGATAAAGAGTTACTGTATTTCGTGCAGCCATTACAGCAACTAGTCAGGAAAATAAGAGGCATCGTATTTGTTAACCCGACTGACTAAAATCGATATAAATGTGTATATATAATTTACGAACTCCTCATATTTTTGAAAGATAAAAAGCTATCTCTAATAGTTACATTACTACATTTATAACAATCATTTTATTCTATCTTTTCATCAGCCCCCGCGGATGGGAATTCTGCTTGTCGTAAGTAACCTTGACGCTTTTATTTGCAGCAAACTGTTTATACCATAAAGTTTTGCATATCATTGTTTGACAAAATACAAGATTTCGAAGTGTACTTGTGAAATCGTAGTTTTGAAAACAGACTTCGGTGAAATCTGTTATTTTGCATGCCAATCTTTGAAATATCAACCAGATGAATTAAAAAAATCGGCATTTTAGTCTGGATGTTGGAGAATTGTTGGTAAATAATGTGACGTCAGTTAATGTGTCTCTTAAATATGATGAAATTTGGAAGATTTTTTCCTATTCTACCTAAACTGTATGACCTTCACTTGACTCCGAGATACGGTGACGAGTTGCATAATCTGTGTCGCAATGCATTGAACTCTCTCATCAAACCCTCTCTACAGCATCAACCGAGCAGCCAATGGAAACAACTGTTTCGACAACACAGCAACCAAACGAAACGCCGCAACATTCAACTTCTGCTACCGACGCGATCGTCACCCAGCAAACAACAGCAACAACTTCTCCAACCACAACGTCAAAAGTCTCTACGACTTCTAGCGGCACAACAACACCAATCTCCTCTACTACTGTTGCTACCACGTCGTCTGGCAGTGCGCGCGCATCCGGTACAACGACTGTTGGTGCGAGCGCATCAGATACAACGACTGTTGGTGCGGGCGCATCAGCTACAACTGAAATTGTCTCGACTTCGGCATCAATTTTCACGCGTGTCACCACCACCTCGACGTCACTTCCGGTCTATAGCTCAGCCACGCCCACTTCTGTCACGCAGACGTCAAGACAAACAACCGTCACCCGATCATCGTGCACCGTGAGTGAGTGTCAAAATGGCGGGACGCTCGATCAGTGTACGTGCACTTGCTCACAGGAATACCAGGGTGACGATTGTGCAGGTATGATCAGCATTATGCTAAAACAGTGTATTATTGCTGTTAGTATGATCTATATTCGATTCCTCGCTGTTATTATTTCATACCTCGCCAATAATCATCTTATAAGCCTAATATGCATATCTCGATAAAAACACACAAAATTTATAGGAATCAGACCTGTTGAACAAGAGTGGATCAGGCAAGACACGAACCCCAAAAAGGTTGCATTTTTTTGCGATATGTTGTAACAGTGATTATTTGTTTATGCAGTATATAGTATTTGTTAAATTTGAGCCATGCTTTTCTTGTGACATTTTGTTCTATTGTCTCATTTTATGTTTGTAAATCGAAGAAGTAAATGGAAAGAAATGAAATGATAAGACTTTTAAGTTCTTAGGTCTGATCATCTGAATTATTTTTGTGTGTTTTTTTCCAGTCCCGAAAGCTGAAATTGTCAATGCAGTGATAATGAAGGTGTTTGCAGCCATCACACGCGTAAGTGTCCGTTTGGAAATGTCGATTTTAAATAGATGTGAATATGCATGTATTTTGATTATGTTATTTTTGTATCAAACATAAAGAAACTCTTACATTCCTAAAGGTAAGGCAGTAAAATGATCACGGCAAGAAGTGAAACATTCAAATTCAAATTATGACGTGTCCAAAGTAAAGACTTTTAAGTCTTAACTTAAAAGTTCTATTAAGGTTTAATTCAAATAAGTACCAATTTATCTCCCGTATGTACAGTAATTACAAACTTTACTGAAGAGCAACACAGATTCATGAATCCGCGAATAATCCTGTCTATAAATGAATTAATATCGTTTGAAATGGCACTCTTTATGTTTGAAATGTGTAACAATTCACTTTCGATGTATTCAATGAATATTTTACTTTAAATTCTTCTTTCCATAACTACAATACAAGAAATTCTCAAAATATCCACATTCTTTTTAATATCATATCTATATCACAGTATTCAATATTTTATCGTGGTCCAATTCTCTGGAATAACCTACGAATCTCAATTAGAGAAAGTAACACAATAAAACAGTTCAAATGATTATAAACAGCACCTCTTTGGTGTGCTCCATCATATAGTTTATAAATATGTTATATGTTTCCCCATCTTCATTGCGTTTATGTTAAATTGTAATTATGTTATTTTTTTTATCTTAATAGTCTAATGTTTTATCTTATAATATTTGTTAAATTGGTTATTTGTGAAAAGCCTTTTTGAGCTTTATATGACTCCACCATTATGTATATAGGCCCATCTGTGCATTTTTGACAAAAAATGTATTGATTTTGTTTTTGAATAGTGGACATGAAATGAAATGAAGTGATTCATGAATCATTATACCTTTTTGTGAATATTTTCCCCCAAGTGGACGGACATTGAGTTGACATTTCTGGACACGGTGGCCGAAGCAACGACGGACTATTGTAATGACCAATTTGAGAGTTGTTGTCCCAACCGAGGTCAGAAAACCAAGTAAGTAAAATAAAGAGATATCAGTGTATTTTTGTAAGAACTGAGCGTATAATTGTTATTGTTTCTAATGAAATAACCCGTACTTCACTGTACCGAATTTGCAAAGGTATAAAGTATATTTCCATGTCACTCAGCCAAATAACTTAAACTTGACATAATATTTATGTGTCACCAAAAAGGAATTTCAGAGGTTAATGTAAATGAACAAAAACAAATGTATGCTTGTAGCTAACGTCTCGAATATAAGTCTCATTTATAGCAGATTACTACTTGTTATATTTTTCAGTTAGTAACCATTTACTATTCTTCATTTATTTACAAAGGATGAAAACATCTTAATTTGCGTGAACATTTTTAATAGAAACGCGTTATTTCGACCACTTCTCATTCAAATACACAGACTGCTCATGTCGGTGTTTTGCATGAAGAAATGCACACACACACTAAATACGAGAATACCAGCGAAAAATTTGATGCCGGTGTAGAAGAATTTTCGTTCCTGGATCCGAGGAACGGATCTGCACGCTGATTGGTTCCTCCGAAACGAATCTAGGGTTAAAGTGGTTCCGGGGATCCAATCTCCTGGCCAAATTCCGTCGATTGGTTACGGGGATCCAATTTACTGGCCGGATAAGATATTCTGTGACACCGGCAGCGTATTTGACCCGTATAGTTTGGATTTATTGTGTATCGGCTTATTGGGACATCAAATGACAAGTCTAAACGAATACTTCGAAGGTGGGGAAGGCCCGGGTGGAGGGGAGATGGGAAGAACTGCATACTTGATCATGATGTCACACGCTGATATTCATAAAAATTGTAACTTTTTAAAATATTTCCAGCCCCTTGGCTTTGGATTTCGTCGGTTCCGTCAACGTCTACATCGTCGGCGGCTACCCTCAAAGTGTGCCGGCAAGCTCGGGCGGGTCCGACTCTTTCTGGATCGCTTTTTACGTCCTGCCGCCCTCCGTGACCCAACTCTGCGACCAGGGATCAAACTCCGCGGTGAGGAGACGACGAGAAAGCGACGATATCATCGGGATATGGTCGGATAATCAAGAGAACCGTCGGAGACGAGCTTCTGGTAAGAAAACTATTTGTTGTTTTCGGTAGGGATGATGATGATGATGGAAATATTGATGCCTGTGATGATGATGATGGTGATGATGATGATAACGACGTCGACAATCAAAATGAAGGATAATGATAGGGGATCATGTTGAAAGATGATGGATGGTGATGATGATAAAGATGACGATGGCTGGGGTGGTGGGGGTGGTCGAGGAGGGAATATCCATTTAAATGATGATGACGATGACAATGTGAAGGAACAAAAGTGAGACAAGAGGAGGCTATCAATTTATTAAGTTCAACCGTGTGATAAGAATTATAAGATTATTATAGGATCAAACTCCGCTGTGAGAAGACGACGGGGAAGCGACGGTTATATCGTCGGGATATGGTCGACAAATCAAAAAGACCGTCGGCGAAGAGCTTCTGGTGAGATAATAACCATTTGGGTTTTTTCGGTAGGGATCTTATATTGCACAAAATCGTACTGAAATGATTTATAAAGGTTTAGCGATTATAAACTTATTCTGTGGATCAAGTTGAAATACTCATTGGTTTAAACGATTTTTATATAAACTTGACAATAACATTCTTCCCTGCAACACAGAGTCGTCGATCTTGAAGTGGGGGGGGGGGGGGGGAGGCCAGTTATATATCGGGGAGCAAACATTATCTTTTGTCCCCTCAATAATTTTGACATTCATAAAATGTAATGTTTGAAACTCAGTGCAAGGCAATGCAATACCATTAACCTAACATAAAAATACTAAACAAGTAAACAAACACAATTTTCATTTTTGTGCGCCAAATTTTATATTGCAATTTTGCTCGCGGAGCCCGCCGATTTTTTTTTTTTACGTTTTTGTTATCTTTGCCGTCCCCTATCCTAGAAATGTATCGACACCCTTGACTACAACACTCTAGAAACAGTTTCAGAATCTTTATTATTGTCTTAAAATCACATTTTGATTGTCAATTAGAAAGCTCAATGAGTTTTACTACAATGGTACTGAGAGGGTTAACGGTGCTGTAAAAGGACAATGTAGGTTCACCCACCCATTACGTCATCTTTTTTTAATGAAATTTCGTCGACTTTCAATTCACTTTCATCTCGCGGAGAGCGGAGAGTATACAATAGCGACCGAAAGTATCGTCACGTTCCAAACGCGTTTACTGAAACGCGTTTCTTGAAACGATGTTCAAACGCAACGGAACGCAAAGTCAGCGTAGTAAATGCGTGCCTCAGTGAGTTTATTGAAATGAATTCGTTTACTGAAACGCGTTTGTAGTCGTCCAGAACGTGACAATACTTTCGGTCGCCACTTTAATTGCTATTCTCGGTTTGGTTATTTTCTTTCTCAAGTCAGAATGGTCAATTTGTCCCCGCTAGTGAACGGCCGACAGATGTTAAAGCAAAATCGTCTTTGTTAAAGGAAATTCATCAAATTATCATCCAGATTGGTCCCAAGGTAATGAAAACAAATGAAATTACGACGAAACTGTTTGCGAAAAGACGATTTTTTTTTTACGTGATTGTGGCCGACGAATTGAAAAACAAAAATGAAATTGTAAGTGACGACACTGCGCGACAGTAGGCCGTAGCAGATCCAAAAAGTTGTCAAACTAATTGACAAACGACGAAATTGGAATAAGCATTCCGATCACCCTGGAATCTCAAGACAAATATGAACTGAAATTTTTTATTATTGGATGAAAACAGTTTTGAAATGAGCGGGAAAACCTATTATAATTTGTATCTTAAAAACACATTCTCATCTCTACCTTTTCTAACATATATTACGCAGATTCTACATACCTGGACCAGAGTGTTCTATTGGACGTAATTCTCGAACAACTGCCTCGCATACAGTCGGACCTGAATGTGACCATCAGTGACGTCACCAGAGGCGAGGTCGTCCAAGAACCCGGAACTACTTCCGAGGTCATCGCCCCTTGGCTCATCGCTGTCTGCGTGGTCGTGGGCATCTTATTGCTTGGCCTAGGAGTCATCGTGATTCTGAAAATGTAGGGATCTGTATTTTGGAGTCCATTAATGTGTTATTTGGGAGTAAATACTAAAAAACAAGAGAAATATTAAAACTACAAAGGGACAAATATACAATCATATATTAGAACAAATTAGCTCCCCATTATTGCTTTCAATGATTGGTTTGAATAAATTGAAATTGAATTGAATTGACCCGTTCCACCGTGCTGTCACGTAACGAATTCAACGTAACCCCACGTACCCCTTGAATTTTTCGTATCTGCCGCTAAACGGGAACACTTTTTACACAATGTAATGCAAAACAGATACCACAGTCATGATGGTATTTTTTTCAAGGTAAATTTTTTCTATACTAAATATTGGTGTATACTGTTTTTCATTTAATCGATGTAAGCTATGAAATGTTGATTTACATTATAAGCGGGTAATTACCCTGTTTATCGACCACTTCAGTTCTTTGATTCATAAATAGATATAGTATTATAATTGTTATAATTGTCATAATTGTCATGGCATTTTTTAAATTCACTTTACCGACCTTCACTCTCAGATTTAAAAGTACAATTCTATTGTTATCTTTCTTCAGGAATCTGAAGAATCGTAAAAAGATTGGATCGACTGAAGACATAGGATGGGCAGATCAGGGTGAGTTAATAATTAATATATGAAAACCCGCGATGTACCGGTTTTATAAACTGCTTCTTGTAGCTTCTGATTAGAATTGGCTTCCGGAAATATGGGAATGCATTAATACTTTTAAGAAATAATCAACAATGGTAATAGTGATGATTATATCAAGGAAAAGGGATAACCACGAGCAATAAAGCGGATAATTTATGATGAAGGGAAGATAGATGTTGATTAGGATGATAATAAACAGGGTTGGGTTTCTTCCGGAAAAAAAAACTAGTTTTTTTCCGGGACAGCGGAAAAAAACTGGAAGAAACTAGTTTCTTCCGTTTTTTACCGGAAAAAATGGAAAAAACTGAAAAAAAAAACCTCCGAACAATATTTCCGAGCCCAATAAATGATATGAAATGCAGTAATTTTAAGAGAATTAGTATACATTACAACAAATGTAACTGGCAAAGACATATTTAACAGACAACAAGTAAAACAACTACTTGCCACAATCTAAATCTAAGAAATTAATATTTTGAAATAAAATAATTATCCTTCCAAACAATCTCTAATAAGCAGTGTATACACGTGAGCTAGCATTGATCTTTTTCATGTAAAATATTGCATGTATGCATGTAAACTACATGTACTAAACTGTGTTGGTATTGTTTCATATTTATTGTCTTATTATTCAGCATCATGGCATAATTATCTTTTCCTCAAAGCAACTCACACATCTTTGGCATCCACTTTGCATGTGTTAAAGCACAAGTTTAGTTTTGTCGATTTTTTTATTATTATTATTTGAAAGCTTTATGCCCAAAGGTCATATCACACCAATAACAGATTCTGAAAGTCTTTCGTTTTTTTTTAAAATTAATCAATGAAAAATCTTGGGGGCGGAGGGGGGGGGGGAACCCGTGAGATTTTCTACCATATTTTACGTTTTAGCATCCAAAGCATTAATAAGGAATGTGTTATCTGATTTATACCTCAGCAGAAAGATCATCTTTTTGCTGAAGTATAATTCAGATAACCTTAATACCTTATTAACGCTTTGAATGCTAAAATGTAAAAATATAGTCGAAAATCTCAGGGTCCCCCACCCCCAGAGATTTTTCATTAATTTAAAAAAAACGAAAGACAGTCAGAATCTGTTATTGGTGTGATATGACCTTTGCACATAAAGCTTTCAAATTAAAACAGTCTAAAAAAAAATCCCCAAAACTGAGCTTGTTTTCATATTCAATTCATTCAGCATATTTTGAGGGTGCCTGGCTGCCACAAACATAACTGTATCACTGATATTATGGCTGGCATCAAAGCAATTGTCTTAAAACTTCTGACAAAAAGGTGACCAATTTAAGTGTCTGGCACAACAGCTTACACAAGGCTTATTATCTGACCATTTTTTTCCATGCCATAAACTGAGCTGTATCCATTACAGTACAATTAATTGAGTACAGTTTGTTGTATGGAGAAGTGACCATGAATAGGAGGGTATCAAGTAGTTCATAACCAAAACAGGGGAGAACAAAAGAACAAAAGAGCTGTCCTATTTTATTTATGATAGTTTATAACATGAAAATTTTGAATAAATAACAAAAAAGAAGCACTTGAGGTTTTTTCCGTTTCTTCCGTAAAAGCGGAAGAAACCTGTTTTTTCCGGGACAGAAAAAACCGGTAAAAACCGCCTGCGGAAGAAACTGCCAACCCTGATAATAAAGGATGATGGATTATGATGAGGATGATGACAATCATGATCATGATAATGGTGATGATGATGATGATTACCATGATGATGACAATAATGATGACAATGTTGATGTTGATAATGATGTGACGATGATGACAATCATGACGGTGATGGTGACAATGATAATGATGATGAAAATGATGATGATGGTGATGATGATGATGGTGATGATGATGGTGATGGTGGTGGTGAAGATGATGAAAAAAATGATGATGATGATGATGATGATGATGATGAAAATGATGATGATGATGGCGATGATGATGGTGATGATGGTGATGGTGGTGATGATGGATGATGAGAGGACAATGATGATGTGGATGTTGATGGTAATGGTGATGATGAGGAGGAGGAGGACAATAATGGTGGTGGTGGTGGAGATGATTATGATGATGTAAAGGAATAGGAGTGAGCAAAGAGGAGGCATATCTATGCATAGTTATCAAATTCAACAAAACACAAATTACTACTTGAGAATAATATTTTGTAACTGGTCAAGGTTATTGTCTATTCCGTATTTTATGTGTTGTGACAAAACGAACAATGTAATTGCTACAATGATATTACGTAACATTCCACCATGTTTAACGTGTACATATTTTGTTGTCGTTGTTGTTACAGTGAAAAGCAATGAAAAGAGAATGACGGTGGTTCACGCCTAGAGAGGATCCGGCATCAGTTCTTCTCGTTATTGACATGTATGTCAACAGCTACGATGTTTACATGATTTTTAGAAATTACATAGTCACTGTTCAAATAAGAATAAAATGCAAAGTCCATAGTTTTACTTTTAAAAGGTGTATATTTTGTAATTACATATATATTTTCACTAATAAGTTTTATATTTTGTTTTTTCCACTGCTGTGAACAAAGTGTGGAGTTATGTTTAGTATTTTGATATAGAAAATATGTTTTTGCCTTTTAAAGGAGTTTTTGGATTTATTTATTATTTTTTGGATTTATTTATTATTTTTTA
This sequence comes from Eucidaris tribuloides, assembly GCA_001188425.1. Classification (NCBI taxonomy): domain Eukaryota; kingdom Metazoa; phylum Echinodermata; class Echinoidea; order Cidaroida; family Cidaridae; genus Eucidaris; species Eucidaris tribuloides. The sequence continues at coordinate 13,430 of JZLH01S0051504.1, read as the reverse complement.
TTTATTTATTATTTTTTTTGCTACATAGTCACTGCTCAAATATAAATAAAATAGAATCCAAAGTCCACAGTTTTACTTTGAAAATGTGTATATTTTGTAATTATATATTGGGTTTTTTTCCACTGCTGTGAACAAAGCGTGGAGTTATATTTCGTAGTTTGATATATCAGATATGTTTGTCTATTAACCCTTTAATGACGATTTGAGTTTGCTTTATCACATATTTATCATAGACCTCGTGACGTGATATCTCGTGTCTCGTCTTCAAATGTTTGAAGGGAAGCAACAAGATTGAAAAGGAATTCTCAATTTAGGATGCAACGATACCTGAATCAAATGCGCTGTTTACATTACACATGTGAAATTTTTGCGGTGAAACATTTCCCTTTTCTTGTACAATTATAAGAAAATACTGTGGCAGTCGAATTTGTTATGTAGCTTATGGTTATCAGAGCCATACTTTAATTCGAAACTGGTTATTAAATGAATGCATGTTTTTCTTCAAAATAATAAATT
>JZLH01S0051504.1:0-12806 GCA_001188425.1 Eucidaris tribuloides | reverse complement strand
ATTTATACTCCTGGGTGGAGAGAGGTACCCTCAATATACCCTCAAGCTTGAGTATATATTGAAAAATAGAATGGGAAAATTAATTTAAAAAAATAAATGTGTTGTTTTTGTTACATAGTCACTGCTCAAATATAAACACAACAAAAAAGTAATGACCCCCTTTTTCAAACTACCATAACTTTTTAATGAAATAAGTTTTGGCAAAATTATTTGGCAGGAATATTCCTACACTCATTTACTGACTTATGTATGAAAAAGTGATTGATCCATTAAGCCATGCATGAGTGAGCATGCATTAAAGGCAGAAATGTCACTTTTCAAAAGTCACAAGAGCCATTTTGGGGAATTTATGATACAGGATATTGACAAATTTTGTTTCTGGTGAATTTTTAAGCGCTATTTATGTTAATCATCTATCGTTTGACCCCCTTACCCCTCCCTGGCAATTTTCAAATAATTTACGCTTTAATGAGCTCAATTTAAAAAATTCCCATATTTCTCAATTTGGAAATTGTAAAATCCATTAAGTTTATTGAAAAAAATGAAATCCAGTATTTTTCAGCAAAATTTATCTTTACATGTTGTACGAACATAAGAGGTTGTATATGTCATGGTTGAGTGAGCACACTTTATGAACAAACCAAAAAGTGCCCTTATTTACCATAATTTTGGCATAGGAAATGACTCGTGTGACTTTTGAAAAATGACATTTTTGCCTTTAATGCATGTTCACTCATGCTTGGCTTGACGGATCATTCACATTTTCACACAGATGTGAGTCAATAAGTGTAGAAACATTCCTGTCAAATTATTTTGCTAAAACTCATTTTGTTGAAAAGTTATGGTTGTTTGAAAAGGGGGTAGTTACTTTTTTTTGTTGTGTGTATATAAGAATGGAATGCAAAGTCCACAGTTTTACTCATAAAAGGTGTATATTTTCTAATTTAATATATATATTTACATTAAGAAGTTTTATATTTTGTTTTTCCCACTGCTGTGAACAAAGTGTGAATTTTATATTTAGTACATGTATATTTTGTCTAGAAAATGAAAACGACAAAATTGGAAGTAGTCCTCAGTTCAGGATACAATGATGCGTGTACCAGAATAAAGTATACTGTTTAAGGTTTCTGCTGTGAAAATCTCATTGCCATACATTTCCTCTTTGGCGTGCAATTATTATTAGAAAATTCTGTGGCAGGCAAATTTATTGTTTACATTTGTATGGTTAGAATATCTATCAGAGTTATACTTTATTTCAAAACTGGTAAATGTATGTCTTCAAAATACAAATTTAAGACAAATCCTACCAGCCTGAATATACTTAGCCTGTGTATATATTGAAAAATATTTAGACCCAATTGGTTTGTGGGGCGTTAAGACTTGTCCCAATCACGTCACTAGCATTTAAGTGACTTAAACTGATAAATGTGATAGCGACGTAGATTCTGCACTTTCATTTCATTTAAAGGCAGTGGATCTCATTTGCAAACATCCCCGCAAACCAGGAAAAGATAACCCACGCCCTTAGGCTATTGATGAAGGGCATGTCTGTGAAATCTGTGGGTCAGTGATTGCCTAGAATTTGAAAAATGCAAAACAAAAACGAAGCCGTTTAGTGTACGTTCTATGGTAGGAATTTTGTTCTCGCGAGAAAAAATTCAAATCTAAGTCTAACGGTCACTATAATTCCACTAAAACTGAGTTTCTAGCTCCCATATTTTGCTAGAGGTTCCCAGATGGTATTTTCTTCTAAATGCCATTGTATTTACACAATGTTAATTTTTAGGCATGCAAAAGAGATCCACTGCCTTTAAGGGAAATGATTTATGTAATTTGATATATGCAATATGTTTTGTATAATACATCTATAGTCATTTTGAGACGTGTAACTGCCGTTATATGGATATTGTATGAAATAAAAAAATTAGAGTATTGTTACTTTTTTTAGTTTAACATTTCTATCGGCTACTACAGAAAATGAAAACTTCCATCAATTTCTGTTTTTGCAAGCAAACATGAATATGCCTGTCTTCATATTTTGAAGTGCCACGCCCATAATTAAAAAAATTGCTTATAATGCCATACGTGAATTACGATCGAGTTGTTGAGCATCTTATATATCAACACCTTTGTAGTTACATGTCAATGGGATTCTTGCAATTATCAATGTTCTCGTTAGTATTCACCAACTGAACTGTCATTTGAAACACTTCTTTTGAAGCATCAACCTAATACTGAACAAATTATTATAAATATTCAAATCCTTTTCAATATTGAAGATTTTTGCTGTACACTCTGTATAAAATACATGTAAATGTTTTATCTTTTCATTCACAAAAAGCAAATCTTTTAAGAAAACTGAAACTTATAGTGATCAATTGTAATTTTGAAGTAACAATATACAAAAGTATTCAACGACTTCCTACGTTTCTGGATCCATTTAGGGCTGTCTTTTCATGCAAGCATGTTCAGAAATACAATGCTCAATCCTTGTCAATTATGGATACTGGTATCTTCACACAAACTTTTTAACAAGTAGATGTACGTCATCAGTTGTTTTGTCAACATTTCCATAATTGTACTTTTAATTTACATGCACTTTGTATCATCTTTTATGTAAATGTAATAAAGGGTGCCCATGACAATCAGTTATCAAACTAATAGTATACCCTGTATCGTACATGAAGAGAAAAATAATAATTTGTAGAAATGTTGATTGTTCTTTAGACCGCATAAACAAATGAAGACACTGTATCATTACCACACGTGTGTTGACGGATATATGTGCAAACATTTTTAAAGGCAGGCAGGGCATCTCTTTTGCATGCCTAAAAATTAATATTGTGTAAATACAAAAAAGTCCTACCATAGAACGTACACCAAACGGCTATTTTCTTTCGCATTTTCCAAATTCTAGGTAATTACTGACCCCAGATTTCACAGACATGCCCTTCATTAATAGCCTAAGGGTATGGGTTATCTTTTCCTGGTCTGCAGGGATGTTTGCAAATGAGATCCACTGCCTTTAAATAACTTTGTATTTATCTGATTGTGATTGAAGGTTTGAAAAACAAAACGTTGACACACATAAAACAGAAATTCATGTCCAGTAAGAGGAACTATTACCAACCCCACAACAAACCAACTCCACAACAAACCAACTCCACAACAAACACAGATCAATGCATATGCCTGTTATATTTCATTGTTTAATTTTAATGAAAAAAGGTACCTAAGTCTGTACACTTTACACTTAACGTGGTAATATATTATTATTATATCAATACTATTGTCAAGGTAACATCAATGTCCATATTTATCATTATTATTATAAACAATTATTTTTGATATGCAATAACAATACTATTAACATAAAACTTAACATATACCAGTGTACATTCAAAACAACTTCCCACATCACGTTGGACGAAACCACCAGATAAGGTATATATACTGAGCTGCCAACATCTGCTGACCAAAAGACATACTGATCCATAATAAAAATCACATTTTGAAGGCAAAAAAACATATTTCGGTACAAAAATGGGTAAAGTAAACATATTCAGCATGCCAATCAAATAAGAAAAAAAAACATATTTTGCATGAAAAAAAAATCATATCTTGTTACTTTTGATGACAAAAGAACATACTAAATATCATTAAAACATATTAGTTGGCAGCTCTATACACCGTGGCCCACAAAGAATGCTACACATGCAATCGTTAATTTCTTCAAAGTCATTCAAAATATGTCATTGGTGATTATTCCATGTGTTAGAGCATTCTTTTTCCAACAAAATGATACCATGATCATCAATTTTGATTGAGGTGTTTGGATCTTAGGGCTATTTTCATGAGGCAATGTAATTTCCTAAATTTGCGATTTTTTAACCTCCAGCGATCATCAGAACACCAAAATATTCTGGCGTTACGGTGTGCCATCGAATAAGCTCCGCCGAGACAAAGGGAAGGAATGTCCTCGCTTTGATAAGGAAAACCATGTGAGTTGCATCTCCATTGTCATCGCGGTTTGTCTGGTATGGCACGCTGAGACGCAAGGATATCTCGGTGTTCGGATGACCGCCGCTGATGAAAAATTGGCAAATTTGGGAAATGACATTGCCTCGGAAAAATGCCCGCAGGACCCAAACGAATGACTCAAAATCAATGATCATGGTATCATATTGTTGGAAAATGAATGCTCTAACCCATGAAATAATCACCAATGACATATTTTGAATGACTTTGAAGAAAATAAAGATCGCATGTGTAGCATTCTTTTTGGGCCACGCTGTATAGAGAGCCACGTGTGATGTCACTTTGGTTCAAAAAATATGTGTAGACAAAAGAGGAACCAGGGGCAGGGTCCCCAGATTGTTAGGAAACTCTTCTTGTCACCAAGTCATGTTACAAGAGAGCAGAAGTGATGACGTCAAACTGGTTCAGAAATATATGGGGACAATAGCCGAATGTTAACTCGGTGCAACAGCAGCTCTCCTATTGGTAGAAACATCAAGCAGCGACATGCTGCACCTGGTTCTGCCATTGTCTACACATATTTTTGAACCAGAGTGACATCACACTTCGGTACGTTACGGCAGCTTTAGTTTCCCATTCTGTCGTGCCAGGAAAGGGGATCACAATGACCAGCGATTGTTGTTTTTCTGTTGTTGTGACAACTATATAAAACGCATGTACTTTGGGATGTAAATGGGGGAGGGGGGGGGGAGCTAAATTTTGAGTCGACAAAGTGAAAATGGTTATAGAACATGTTTTCAGTCACAGTTCCACAAGTCAACAAAATGTTTTATACTAATAACATTTTTTTTAACGATTCCTGCAATATTCTATGTGGTTGAAAAACAATGCGTAATATTGCATGATGACAAGATGATGAACTCTTAATTTTCGGTAACAAAACTTTACCCACCAGTCAACTTGGTTCTCCACCACTCCCCACCCCCTTTGAATTTTTATCTGGTTCTGCCACTTTGATTTGTCTATTGTCCCAGGCATATTTCTGAATCAGTTTGACATCATTACTTTGACTCTCTGTAACACTTGTAAAACAACAAAGAACATTTCAACATTTTTCCTCTTTCATGAGAACGTTTCCTTTTGACCCCTACACTGAAAATGGTCATTGATATAGTACATGGGGACACAGTGGTGTTAATCCGTCAACTAGACCTGAAAAAATTCATAGCCAAAACAACCAAGTCCATGTGCGGGGGGGGGCCGAGCAGAGGGGGGGGTTCGTACTCGATAGTATAAATGTTAAACCAACGCACTGTACTATAAAAAGCAGATATTGTCGTGCTAATTTTTTTTTTTTAATTTTAATTTTTAATTAAATCCTGCAATTTTGGGGTGCTTTTGTTTGTGTAAAATTTTCTTGTTACTTTGGCGTATTATTGCTTCTGTGTAAATCCTTAAGTTTGGGTATACCTGAAGTAAAAAAATCCTTTCTTTGGGTGCTTTTGTAAATGTAAAATGCTCATTTCGGGTCACTTTGACAACTTGTTGAAATCCTAGCTTTGGGTTATTTTTGAAAGTCAATGTACATGCACGGTTACAACATTTATACATTAGTCCATGTAACATGTCCATTGTTACACTACCTGGGTATCAGTTTTACTACTTATGTGTCACTTCACTGACATACTTTATATATAAGGTTGGGATGAAAGAAAAATATGCCACCTTCATCACATCAGGTCACTTCTTCTGCTTGGGTTGACCTAACATAACTCATTCCCTTTACCCTGAACTGACTTCATGGCTAACAGATATGTAGTTGCAATTGTAATATTGCTCATTTGTAGAAACAATATATTGCATATATTATATCTACTTATTTATTCTTTATTTTTGCGATCTTTGTGCATGTATTTACGTGAAGTACAAAGTTTGAAAAATTCAAACATTATGGGCATGCCTGTCTATTAGTTGTTGTTGTTTTTTTATTGTCACGACTCACTTTCTTATTACAGATTAATTTTAAGTTTGACTTTTTTTAAAATCAAAAACTCTAATTTTTTTTTACTTTGTTGGTTTGAACTGTGTGACAGAAATATGATATTTTTCAACAACTGAAAGGATAAACTAATCATTCATAGAATGAATATGGCCCATTTATAGGGAAGGATATAATATTGTTTGATGTGTAATTATTTGATACACCAAATATTATACACATAATATGTAAATATATCAATGTCAATGAATGAATAATCAAATAAAACAGTGGAAAAGTTCAACCCTGATGTACAACATTTACGAGTGGGAACTGGTTTTTCTTCAGGTTGTTTGTTCAAATACCTGGTTGTGTCTTCAGTTTCATAAAACAAAATAACTGACAAACAAATAGTTATTCCTGTAATGTGATCACATAGACGAAAGTATGCAGTGCATATCACTGCAGAGAGTAATGTTTAATCGCCTCAAAAGTATACAATTTGGATGCATATATCACTGTATCATATTAATCATTGGTACACATTAACTTTTAATATGTCAAGCATATATGAATGGTGTGGCATTCAGCGATTTTTGGAGTGTAGTGTCAATTTCAAACAATTGTAACTTTTTACGTATGCATGTTCGAGAAAGTATTGTGTACATAAAGTTGTAGAGAAAGTTAAACCCTTTCTAAGAATGCAATTTCTATTATAACATTGTGGAGATTTCTAAAGTTAAAATGAATTTTGTTATTTTTTTTTAATCCATCAATAACCATAAATGTATGGAAAATGTGCATTTCACACAAAAAATCTGGGATAGCATGTCAAATTTCTAGGAAAATATCCAATGTTGAGTGAGGACTGTTCTGCTACTATGTGTATTACCAGATGAATTTATCAATATTTTAGATTATTGAAAGGAAAGCTTTCTAAACATATTTTCAGGGCAAATTTTCACCAGTTACACTTTGATAAGAGTTAAACAGGGAATTCAATAAGAGATAATAGTATTTGGCTCCCAAAACAAGACAGGAGGAGCACATCATATTTATCGCCGATTATATTACAATAAGTACAAGTTCATAATTTACTTAATCATTTAAACATATAATTCATTCTAAATGTTTGAAATATATTTCTTTGAACTTGGATTACCTTACATATAGTTGTTGACCTTTGTTACCACAAATTTATGGGGACTCTCAGGAAGGTTCAAAACATAAAAAACTTATAAAAACATTATTATAAAGGCAAACAATTTAAAAATATAAACCATCCCCACAAAAACTTAGGGCATCACTTCTTACAGCATAGTTACTTATCAGAAATCAAATTTACACACATTTTGAACAAACAGTCTCTTTCGGCAAATATCTGTATCAAAAGTAAAATAATATAACAAGAATTCATTATTTAATTTGGCTGTTCAGATATACATTACAAGTTACAATTATTTACTTATAAACAGGGCAGTGTATGAACTATCAGACATTGTGGTAAGCCAGAATTACCAATACATGAACAAGAATATTAGACAAACGGACAAAATTCTTACTCTGTATGAACTGCATATCGTTCATTGCAACAGCAGTTTCAACAAAATATTGTGTCTAAGTTAAACCTACTTTACCAATATGGACCATTGATTATTACATATTTCTACATTAATTTGACCAGCACCCTACTCCCTCCCCCACCTTTGTAATACAATTCACTGAAAAGGACTGGTCAAAATAATCACTTGATTGGTAGCATTATGTGTGTTTCACAGTAATGTAAAAAAAAGAAAAGAAATCAACCAAAATATTGGATAAAATGAAGGAAATTAATAAAACTTATCATAGACATAATCAAAACTGAAACTTAAATTTGTGCAGATTTTTACTTATACATTGTTTACTTTCACCAATTTTTTTCTAAAGTGAACTCGGCCTAATTATTCTTAGGGCAGAGTAATACTGTAAGTCTTCCCAATATATGGAATGTATAATGAAACGAAAGCATCATTTAATTGGTCTTTTAAATTACTGCCTACCATTTTGTGTCACAAGACGTGCATGTACACAGAGTGCAATATTGCTCAAGATAGCTGGAAACCTTACACAAGCTCGATATATAATGATTTAATAAAGATGATGAACCCTGTACTGTACCTTGAAAAAAATTTCTGACAATAATCCATCACACATTACAGTCTCAATTAGTTAAAAAAAGATATACTTAGACAATTCTCCGATTTCACAATCCATGCGCCACCAAAGTCCATACCGTGAGAGGTTTATTTTCCTACTCCCAGGTTGACAACAGCTGTTTCCAAGATGCATGGCTGCAGATGACAGACGCTGCAAGTGATTTCCGCGGAAAGTCAACCAATTGAAGTTTACACTGTTCACAAATCTTGTGCATGCATGACACGTGATATCTTGTAGTTTGACAAATTAATTGAAACTCAATAACAAGTGCATCCAACCATGTACGCCATTATTTGTCCACAACCAACTAGTGTTGCACGACTCCAGAATTTTTGGGAGTCGACTAGTCGCTGATCAAAAGTCGCAACTCCGACTATTTGCCGACTCTTGGCTTTCAGTTCTATCGGCATGATCAAGAGATAAAACGAAGCACACTACAGCCTATACAATGACTGTTCAGTGTCCTCCTTCAATGATTTCATTAAATTCAACTTTCAACTGTGATTACGATCATTCAAAATTGACTTTCTGCCATAGTCCCACAGATTGTCATTGATGTTTTGACTGGTTTTTATGGCATACATATGTGATAACATGGAGTCGATTCTTGCATTTCTAAAGTCGGAGTCACGACTCCTTGACGATAGTAACAACTCCGACTTTTGGCGACATAGTCGTGCAACACTACAACCAACGTATAGATAGATAATGATGACCCATATCTCAGAAAGCAACACACTAAATTGCCTGTTGCATTTGAACTAAATGAGGGTGCATGGATTGCAAAATGTGAGAATTACAGCACATTCACCTATCAAGAACTGCAGCTGGTATAGCTTGTGGCCCCCCTAAATTCACCATAGCAACAATCACATTGAAAAGAAAAATACCATAATGATGGTTTCAGATAATACATCAGAACACATAATATGCACAGTTCGTCCTGACTAAAGTTGCTAAGTTCTAATCCCATGATCTCCCAGTACAACAAATATATACAATCTTGTTTACATTGTTCATTGCCATTTTCCCCTGTTTTTGTTGGTATATTATTTACAAAGTTTATGAGTACAAAATGAAACATTTACAAGAAAAAAAATGGATGGATGTTGCCAAGCTACTTAGATCTGAAATTCAAGACATACTCGCCTGTGCAGTTGACACTAATGCTACATTGTACATTGCTATGATTCTTCAATTTATTTTATGTTAACCAATATTTTAGTAATTGCTGGAATAATTCATATTTACTTTGATACTTTGTAAATATCATGTTTTAGCATTGCTGCCATTCTAAGCTCAAATACTGATTTTGTAAGAGTGACAAATTTCTGTATATCTAATCTCAACAGAAATATGTAATATTTCACACACATGAATTGGGGGTATACAATTATGCATAAATTGTCATGTTTTGCAATACAGCAATGGTATCTTGATTCACGACTACTAATCAAAACAAGATTAAAACAACAACAAAAATATGGTGAACCCCTCCCCAAAAAACAATCAAAAACATAAAAACAAATGAGACAAAATATATCAAGGACACATACAGGCCTCGACAAAGACCTACTTTTTTGCCTGCCCAGTCGGGCACTTGAATGCACAATTCAAGTGTCTAACAGCAAAATCTAAATGTTCAAATTCTTGGATGAAAGAAATCTCCAATTGTTGGTTGTCTTCTTGGTACTTGGGTTAAATTTAGGTTTGTCGAGCCCTGCACATATTTCCAAATTAGCACCAGACAATTCTTATATGTTTCTCATACTACGTAAAATGTATCACATCCCCTACATATTGAAGAAAACCTACTCTGCAGACCATTTGAAACCATTTATACGGAGATGTACTAAGTTGATTTTTACCACAACGCCGTGATCATTCTTTGTTACATATTCAATTTTGTTTTTAAATTTCCATTGTCATAAAGATAAAATAGTACGATTATTGCTTTATCCAACACACAGTTTGGTTCTACCAGATTTGACTGATTCTTGAATTGTCAAAGACATCTACAGGACATGCCCTGAACACACGCACACATTATGCAGTGTGTCCCAGAAAAAATGTCCCTCTAATAGACAACAGAATAATGACCAAAATCAAGTTTTATACTCAATTAGGTTAACATATTTAGAAAGCCCACATAGTTTGGTCATTCCCGTGAAAATTTCAAAGGTCTCGCTTCATTGTTTTTGAATACACAGGCCTTTATGTAACAACAATGCTTTCTAACGCATTCCAAGTTTGATTTAAAAAATGCACACCACAGACAAACCATACCTCACTCCATGCTTCACTTAAATTATCTCAACGACTGTGTTCTCGTTTTAAATGAAAACCAATCAAAGTTCAGTTCCACTGGTTGTGTTTGCTTTCACAGAGTGCATTCCACTTATGGTTTGTCTTTCAATGTCCAAATTGTAAACTTTTACTGTCCTCCTGCACATCCTTCCACCTAATTTCCATTGGACTGGGCTGAAAAGCACTGCTGATACATAATAGACTGCGTATTCAAACCATTGAAGCGAGACCAATTCAATTTTCACAAAAGTTACAAAATAAAGTGGGCTTTCTAAATGTGAATACTAAATATAGAATGATACTTTATTTTGAATTTAATTGCGCAGTCTATCAGAGTGACATTTTAGGAGGGACATGCTGTAACTTGGCTGAAGATGATTCTCCCCATCTGATTAATTGGATCCATCGTAAGCTCCAATTTGCAGTTTCGTGAGCATTGTATTACATGCAATCAGTACTCAATTCTCTGTCATGCATTCCAATAACATCTGCAACTCCCAAAACAGAAGCAATTTCTTTTAAACTACCTATCAATTCCAGCAATACTGCAGGTTCCTAAAAATCGGAACAATTATTATGCTACATCAAAATAAACCAGACATATCTATACAACACATAATTCCAGTAAAATCAAAATGATCACATCCATCCATTTTTTTTAAAAGTCCTGAAATCGTAACAAACAAATATAGACGAGTACTATACGGCTGGCATTTTGCCGTAATGTGTTGAGTGATACGCCGTCTTCTTTAAGCGGTACGGTTTTCTCCTCCGAGGTCTCGTTCGCCTCCGATGGACCCGATATGCGAAGAAACCTAAAACGAGGACTACTCCGGCTAACGATAGGAGCGGGATAATCCCTATTTGGTCCAGGGCCGAGGTCGACGCGGCGGGGTTTTGTCCCGCCTCCCATCTGTCGCTCTCCTTGACGACGTGCGGGGCCTGGAGGCCGTCCCGTCTGTTCGGCAGGACGGGGAGGAATGCCTCAGGAACCGACAGGAGTTTTTGATGTTTATATAAATTGCTGTGGATCAGAGAGAGTGAGAGAGAGCAAGAGTGAAGATATAATGTTTTTGAGGTTGGCCATAATGTCATAATGCCCACCATACATGACTTGCTACATCTCATGAGCTTGTGCAAAGAAAAAGGAGAAATCAATAGTATAGAAAATCCTGGTTCATAGGCTTTATTTTAAAAGAGACTTCATTGCATTTGTGATTATTTTCAATTTCAGTTTTTAAGGGGGTTTTTTATTGTGATTTGGTAAAATTGTGCAAGTCCAATATTCCCCACAGAAATTCAAATCAAACTGGTGAAACAAAATAAGTTATCTTGGAGAACTTTTGTTTTTCCATCAGAGTATAGATTTAAATGGTCAAACTACAAATGTATACTTATGCAATTGTATGAAACATGTTTTATTTTGACAGCAGAATTAAAATGGTACTGTATACACTGTAGCTTACACAGTAGTTTAATTTTCCCAGTTTTCCCAAATGCAGCCCCGATTGCGAATTTATTTCATGTAACATGTAATGCATATTAGGACCACATCTAAAGGCTTTATCTTTACTAGGATCCCACTACAGTAGGAAGGCATTATTCTCCTTTACCAATTCCTAAACTTGCCGACTGGGAAATTACACACTCAGGGAAATTGTTTGTCAGGTCCAAATTCACAAAACCATCTGCGTGAAAATGATTGTGTATACAGAAGAAATAGTAGACTATTTATAAGGACACAACATATTTTCATGTTTCAACACCTGTTGTGTGAGCTGTCACTCATAACCCTTGTCCCCAAAACTTGATAAAATTTACAGATTCAATTGCAGACCCACCTTGGAGCAGAAAAATTAAGAGGTACTCCGATGGCCCAGGCCAGCTGGGGACAGGCGGGGAGGGGGCGTGGCTTGGGCTCCCCAAGATGAGCCTCTAACACCTTGGAGTAACGATGAAGATGGTTACCTAGGAGGAGAGAATATGGGTTTTAAATTAGGCCATCAGTAGTTTTTACAGAAATGTAGCATCCCAAAGCAGCCAAGATTTACGTTTCAACAAGGGAGATTTTAAATAGCGATAGTATATATATTTATACATTATATGCTTCACAACAGGTTTTTTAGTTTCACTAATCAAGGACATATTCAAATTTGTTTGTAAGATTTTGCAAAGATCAATCATTATCAAGGATCCTTCTGCAGGATCAGGAAAACTTGGCATCCCTGCCGTACCATTCCATCTTTTTAAAACCATCTTACTACAGATGGAAAACTAACTGAAATAATTAGTTGCCACAATTTGCCGACGGGCACAACAAATTACAAAAATAATAAGGGAT
>JZLH01S0051500.1:70247-80793 GCA_001188425.1 Eucidaris tribuloides | reverse complement strand
GTGTGTGTGTGTGTGTGTGTGTGTGTGTGTGTGTGTGTGTGTGTGTGTGTGTGTGTGTGTGTGTGTGTGTGTGTGTGTGTGTGTGTGTGTGTGTGTGTGTGTGTGTGTGTGTGTACATGTATGTATCTTTATGTGTGTCTTTCTGTGCAATAATATACCGTAGGTAAACAAAATGCTCCTGTTTTCATAGTTGATGTCAATTGTCAACATCAACTTGCTGGGTGTGGGTTGTCTGTATGTTATGATATATGTAAACCAAGACGTTGTCTGTAATTCCAGTTGCATGACCTTAGATCTAGAGTTAGCTCACATCTTCCTGAGATAGTTTGAAATGTCATCTCAAACAGTGATTGGGGGCGGGGGTATCTTACATGGTACTCTTAAACCCAAAGAGGAGGTATTTATATACTATGGAAAATGGTAAACTTATAGATTTGACAACCTCTGTATGTATCAGTACATGTAAGTTGTTTAGTTTGGAACCAGTATTGAATTCACAAACTTGTCTGGTTTAATAATCTTGATCAGTGCAACACATATCAAATTTTCTTGAGTGCTTTGGCAGTGTGTACTATAGAGTGTGCGTAGATATATTGTGTGTTCTTGTCATGTAAGACTAGCTGAAAGTTTGTTGCCCAAAGTTACATGTATGTAGTTGATCACAGCATCTATGTACGTCTACACTGTATGTGTACACTGTCCAAGTACATCTGTGAGAGTGCATCATTGCAAGGTACATATGTATGTCTGGCATTATTGGAATTACCCATCATTGTCATTTCATCGGTAGCTAGCGAAGTTTGACCCCTGGGTTTGCGACATCAGCTCGATGCAAGGTCGCGTGGATGAAGTGCAGCGCGTGTCACATCACTTACGGCCCAGGGTTGTCTATAGATCATAATTCCCCTTATACAAACTACTGAGCATCTTCTGGAATTACTTTAGGATGAACATGTCCGTGTCAGTTTCATCCGGCCATCATCATCTCCCTACTGCAGTGTACAGTGTGACGATGCTACAGCCAATTTTCCAAGAATGTTAATAGCACAAGCGCTTCCTGGATTATACAAAGGATTACAATTTGGCGAGATCTAGAGACTAATGTCAGTGTATTATTTCAGACCTCGATCATGACTTCCCAAAAGTTTTGATTGCAGCATGAGAAAGTTTCATGTCAAAAAACTTTGTTTGGTGGATGACATAGACATGCTAGCTGCTCAGCTGTGTGTAAGTTTCTGAGATAACGGACTAGGAGAGTGAGCAGGCATGATGGATAGTCGGACACCAGCCGCAAACACACGTGCATCTTATCAGTCAGTGACGATACGGGGATCATACGCCCAAACGGCACGTGAACTGATGCGTTTTGGCTATGGCACGGACTGGTGGAGGCATTTGCATGTGAGCAACAACAGAGTCAGGATACCGGTAAGTGGTACATGTGTTCCATTGTGAAATAGTTTGGGGCATTCATGTTCTGGCAGTTATTGTGTTAATTTGTGTTACTGGTGTGTAATGAATACACCTGTGTGTGTCACTTGTATTACATACAGTGTATGTGTTTGTACAAAAAGTTAAGCCTGAAAAGTAAAAAAAAAATAAAAATAAAAATAAATAGTTTTGTAAACTTTCACACACAGGGAAAAATCCAAGGTTCTAAATTATACAATTTTGAATACTTGAGTATTTATTCATATTTTTATTAAACCAGTAAATAAATGTTCATTCTTGTTGAGGGCTGTAGTGTCCACTTAAGTCGTTAGAAAGGGGAGGGGGCCCCTGTATTAATTGGAGCTGTGGACTTAGACCATGAACAGAAATGTACATGTACACGTAAGCAGACCAAGGGAAATCATGGGCATCTGGATCTCTCCTAGTCCTGAATTATTTCATTTTTTTTTAAGAGTATTATTTTTTGTTGGGGTGGGAGTGTAAGGGGCAGTGTTGAAATTACTTTTTATTTTTAGGGAGCCATTTTGAAAAAATCACCAGAGCCATTTTTCATTTTACCAGAGCCATTTTCAGTTTTCCAGAGCCATTCTTTTTTTTTCAGGATTCAGGTAATAATCATCATGTTTTTGCATCGCAGTTTGCCTTGCTTGTTTAATAAAAAATTCATGTATCCTTGTATCATGTATAAATCAGGGGTGTGGGAGTAAGATTGGAAAAAAATCTAAAATAAAAAGTGTGCGCAAAGCGTACATCACGAGCGCGAAGCACGAAACCCCAATAGGCCGGGGTCCAGAGCCCGCCTAGGGCCCTGGAAGCTATGGGGTTCTAGATGCTTTCTGTTGCAATCTAGGCTTATTTTGGAAACCATTTCTTTCAATTTAAAATACTTGGTTTGGGGGATATTTATATTTACATGTATAACCAAAAAATGTTGGAAAATGAAAAATGAAAACAAACTTCATTCCCCCAAAATTTTCTTTAAAAATATCTTATTCAAAATATTTTCAGATGATTTTCTGACCAGAAACACTCCTTGTAAAACTGGAAATTTAAAGTAACGAAGTCTTTCATTAAATGGAATATTAAATTTAGCCAGACCGCAAGACAATACAGTGAACAGGACACCACGTCTGGCAATTCTCTGACCCGACAGCTGAGGGGAGATTTCACTCCAGTGACAGTAGGCCTGCTTCCAATCCAGCTGCTTTTTCACTTTTTGACTTACCTTCGAAAAATCGGGTTACAATTTCAGAAACATCATTTCTTACACTCCTGTGACACTTTTGTGGTTGAATTTATCACTTTCAAGTGTAGAAATTTACCAACAAAGTCGTAACTTGGAGTGTGAAATACAATTTCTACAACACCATTTAACACATGTGGACTACATTCACTGAGAAGCTAACTGGCGCGCCATGATTTTGCCGATAATTTTGCTGCTTTTAGAACTGACAAAATGTGATTTCAAACGTTCTGCTTACCTTCTCTTGCTCTTTATGTAATTGTGGATGAAGCTTTCTGCCTAATTTTTAGCTCTCACCGAATACCCAAAGTCTCATAGTGAGCTATTGCTGATCGCTTTAACGTCCGTCCTGGCGTTCGTGCGTCGGTGCGTTCGTTCCATTCGTTAGTCGTCTTAACTTATGCATTTTCAGCTTCTATCTTCAAAATGAGATTTATTTGGCCCCAATACTTGGCAGGAATGATCCTAGGAGTCGGATCAACGTTCCTCAAATGGAACACCTGCGCCCCCTAGCGCCCGGCAGGCCCTACAAGCGCCAAAAATAGTTAGTTTTCAAGACATCTTCTTCTCTAGATCAGAAATAGTTGTTTAACCATTATTAGTGTGTACGAATACCTCTTATATGTGCCTGAATTAAATGTTCTGCATGACAATGCCTAGAACTCGCCCGTTTGCCCCCAAGGGCAAAAGGTTTGGGCGTATCCCTATAGAATAAAACTACATTCACTTCCAATATTAGATCCAAACTTGGTAATGATCCCGGGCGGAGGGAAAGGGTTCGTGACATGGATACACCCCCCCCCCCGGGGGGGGGCCAGGGGCCAGCCCGATAAGGCACCCGAAACCATAACTTCTAACACAAGCCCATTTTAACCAAACTCGAAGGTGAGTAGAAGCCGTAAACACCGACCTCAAATGTTTATTGGGCGTCAAAGGTCACCATATGTTAGTCAAAGGGCAGCATACTGTATGCTTTTCAAAGCGTCAAATGAAAAGTCAAGGTTTCATTCTTTGGTTGGTATTCCTTCTCTAGATCAGCAAATAGTGAAGTTGACCACTTAGTGGTAGAATCCTTCCTATAAGTGCTGAAATTAATGTTCTCATGGACAATGCCAGTGCCCGTTTGGCCCAAGGGGGCCAATAAGTATGTCGGGTAGCCTAATCATATGGAATAACTCACATTCACATCAAGGATGAAACCAAAAACTTGGCGCGGGAATGATCCTTCAGGGTGAGTCAAAGAGTATTTCTCGTGAATACGTACCACCAGGGACCCCCTGGGCCCAGGTCGAGGGCTAAGGCCCAAACTAGAACTTTCTAACCACAAGCCCATTTGACCAAACTGGATGGTAATGAGCGTAACAGAGACCTCAATTTATTGGAGCGCAACGTTAATTACAGTAGTCAAAGGTCAATGTTAAGATACTTACGGCGGTGCCTTGTTTTATCATTCAAAAACGAAATGTTAGAATTAAATTAACTGACAAAATCAGCATTATAGCAAGCGGATGCAAAGTTTTGTCAAACTGCGTTATTGCTACGTTGGCTATATATCAGGCCAAGGCCAAAAACTAATGATTTTTTTTCTAGGGGTTGCCATAGAGAGTTTGCGAGACCTCATGAAGCTCGTGCCCCCCGGCCTCTTGTCTTAAGTTGCTGCCAGAATTTTCGGCCTATCTTCATTTTCTTCTAAGCTTGATCAATTCTTTTCCTAAATTAGAGACGCACGCTTAAAATTCACGGCAAGGCTGCCCCGATTTTCGCTAATTATGCGCTTGAGCGGAGCGATGTGATTGTTGGAGTCACTCGGTTACTGTAGCATTTTTGCAGTTACGAGACTATTCAGACAGCAGCGTAGACCGGAATCGTCGTCGCTCCCGTGTACTTTTCAACGCTGGATAAGGGTTTGTGTGTGTGTGGGGGGTGGGATCTTCAAGATAGCTTGCAGATGTCGCATCAAACTTAAACATATTCAGACAATGCATTTCCTTCTATCTTGGTTAGACCTTGTTTTTGCTAGATTGGGGGAAGTAGTAATGAGACTAGAGAAGAAGGATTCGGTTCCCTCAACTCAAGTCATCATGCATACAAGCCATGTCTAGACCCCTTTTGGAAAAAATCCGGATCAAAACCGACACATAACTTGACACCAAACCCAATTGAAACACTAAATCAATCATACAAGAATTCAAGAATTCATAGTTGCTCCATCATGGTTAGGTGTAACAGATCAGACTAATCAGAAATCGAGGTCCTATCGCAAAAGATTTTGATTCTCTTACTCAAGCGATATAAAAATGACAGCAAAGGGCCAGACTAGGAAATTAATGCTAATTATCCGTGATTAACGCCGGCATCTTACCACTTAGAAAGAAACTATAAATAATATTTTTGGTTATTTTTAGACCTTATCAAAGACAATGGTAGCATGGGGAATCATGTAGCTCAGATTTTTTTAGTTGTGGTAAATGTTCGCCAATACCTTTAAGGCTTTGGAAATAAATACCATGAATGCCACATTGATGACACAGATATTTTACAAATAGAGACCTACATTCCTACCTAAAATTGTTGCAATTGGTTATTTGATCACTTCTGCTGTCAGAAAGGACATTTACGACAGAATGTGCAGTGTGACTTCAGTGCCAAGGCTTAGGAAGTACAGTACATTTAGGATTGTTGCAATTTCATGCAGTTTTAGGATATTGAATATACTGTGCATAATTTTAACTTGCTCACGCTTAGTAAATTTTAGATGTACATGTAACACCACTTTTTGCATAAAGTGATGCTCAATTGAAACATATTTCAGTTGATTTTTAATTTTGTAAAAAAAAAAAATTCTTAGCATCTGTAGACTTACCTATCTAGGGGTCACACATAGAAAGTTATCAGATGATTATTCTCCGATTTTTCAAGAGGCCAATAACTGGTGGTCAGCTTCAATGTACCCTGATTGCAAGACAATGTATATTATCCTTTTAAAGATGGTTGACTCTCAATATAAAATGCCTCCAAAGGCAAGCTACAACAAGCCACATTTTGAGACCCCTTAATTGCCCACACTCATTGTTAAAGAGTAATTTTTTCGTAATAGTTTGAACCGCATCCAGAAATCAATTCCTCAGTTTAAACTGTGATTAGTGATGTGATTGTAGCACTTCACATTTTCACTTAGATGCTAAATTCACTTTTAGGTTTGAAGGCTCGCAGTCGGTCAAATTTGAGGAATTCTACATCATTATGTGGTTGTAATGAGCTGGTGAAGACCTTTAAATGGTGCTAATATTTTCAATGCCATCTGGCACACTCTAGAAATGTCATGCGTTTCCTTCAAATGTCAGATGCCATTGACTTGGACAGGCTTTTGTGCAATGCTTGGATAGGTTGGTGCTGGTGCGTAGCTAGGGGGTGATGGGGGAGTGTCCCTACCTTGCCCCTTCCCAAATGTCCAGAGTCTGTGTAATCCAACGACCTATTATACAAGAAATTAAAGCTACCGTTTAAGTGTGGGCGATGACTATGATCACTCTTATCAATTCGCTATGTCCGTAGAATACTAATTTCATTTAACAAATACGGCCTTAAATTAATAAAAACTGCAGTATAATGGAGAAACCGTATAAACAGGGAGCCTGAGTGTGAAATAAAAAGCTTTTGATAGTAAGGGTTGCAGGTGTGTTTGTACATTAAACAGAAAATTAATTTTAGAAGCGTATCTACGAATCCAGTATTACATATTGATTTACAATCTGTGTTATATAAGTATTGATTTAGTGGTCTATCAAATAGAGCGAGAAGAGCATTCCTACTTTATATTTTCTATCAAATAGCATCATATTCACGACTGCATTTTTCAAAGTTATCACATCAAACATGCATTTCTTTGGAAAGTTAACGTTGAAAAATTTTGAATTTTGACAATGTGTCCTGATTTATGTTTAAAGTTTTGTCGGTTTTAAGTGTGATAATGGATATATGATCTATTTTTGTTATTCCATGAACCAGCTCTTCTTCTGAATAAGTAGATCTCTGGATGCTTGATAAGTATAAAATTATATCACTGGCTATACACTTTAAGAATTGTCATGTAATGTGGTTGGAGGCTTTTTTAGTGTGCTACTTATGTTGAATATCTTTAAATGGACCACGGACAATCTACTATAAGATACACTGGAATTTGTTGGAAACCGCTATGAATTAGTATGACCATGAAAATTATCAACATAGTAGCTTTAAGCTGAACCTCATGATTCTGTTACTTTTGTGGTTTAGGTAAGTAGCTAATCTAGATCATTTCAGTCCTTAATGAATAGGGAATAGGTGGAGTTGAGAATATGGTGATGACATCTTGTGTGGGTAGGTCGGCTATTGTGTTTAATAGATTTTCATTTGTTTTAAGAAGCAGTAATCTAACTCCTATTTTTTGTAGAGGTGAAGGGAAAATAATGTTAAGTGTATCACAGCTCTATTTTTACTCTTTTAAGGACTACAATTCAAAAAGATATAGATTATTAAATAGAGAGTCATTATGGGATGTATGGTGTATTTATTGTTTGTGGCGTTTTGTCACGTTAATTTATAAAATAATGTGTGGTTAAAATTAATATAAAATTGTTATATATTTAATAATGCACGTGTGTCGTAGAAGATGTTTCTTGTGTCAATAGTGTTAATAGGCTCAAAAAAATATGGTTGATGTATAATTAAAGATAAACTTATTATGAAATGATATTCAGTAGTTGATGGAAGGAGCCAACGAAATAAAAATCGTCATAATGCTGAGTTTAATGATTTGAGAATTGTTCAGCTAAATTAAGTTGTCACTTGCACTAGTGAGTGAATTTAATTCATATATCGATACGAATATCTCAGATGATAATCATGATACCAACTGATACTGTGATTATAGTAATTTTAATTGATTTTCTTCTTTCGTTTTCTGCAGTTTCAGCATGCTTGGCTGGAGTCATTCAATGTGAAGCATCCACAACTCAAACCAATAGCGCCCTACAAGCTAAACGTCCAGGGCGGATGGAAAATGTCAAACGGGCCTAATAATAAATGTAACAGACTGACAATAATCCCGGGGGTACCATGGCTATTGAGACTTCGTCGTTTGGACTGCGCGCTTTGTACGAGTTTGTTTTGCGTCATAAACGTGTACATGCTATGGCTTTATGAAACAGCGCTTTATGTTGATAGTGTTTCGGTGCTCTGGTTCTTTTTCGTTCATGTTCAGTAGCTGATTTCAATATGTATAGATTATGACTACATCAGTGTAAACATACTTTACCGTAATGTGTTCAGTGTTTCATTTAATGGGGTTTTCAGTTTTGAATCAACATTAGATATTAAATTAATTATGTGAATTATTGACTTTTCTTTCAATAATGTTAATGATACTAAAATTGTTTGATCAAAGCAGTCTGCAATGATGATTATTACTAGTTTTTATGAACAATGACTTGTGCTTTCTTTAGTCATTGCTTCGGTTTCTGGTAATTGTTTCTCAGAAGTAGCCTACTTATTTATATAAGACTTTTTGCATATATTCATCTTAAACTTAGTTTAGTGACATGATTGGTAACTTAATTTTGAAATATGCCTCAGAACCAAATGCTTGAATATATTCAACATCATTAGCAGGCAGCGGATCACCGCCCACTGGGGATTTGTCTGTAATTTGCTATACTTAAGGAGAATCAAGGTTATAAACATAGGGAGTATTAATTTTTACTGTGGGTGACATAAAAATAATGCTTCATAGAGAAAGGCCGAACAGCAGGTTTCCGTGTTAGAGTGATATTGACTTTGATTTATTTTAGAATGAGAAACGTTTACACAGATTTTTCACAGTCAGTGCTAGAATCTTTGCATACATGTAGTTTACTTAATTCAATCATGTCATTTACCTTTAACGTTGTGTTATCATTGCTAATTAAAATGCAGATCTGTGTAAATTGTGCTAATCATAACTCTCATCATTATAATTCTGTTGAATAATTACAAGTAAATTATATTGATAAACTCAAAGTTCAGCAATAATGTCCGAACTTACTCTGCCGTATGGGGCAAGTGTGAAAGTTATCTAATTTTTTCATTCACATTCAACTGAGAACCCTCAATCCAATTTGAAAAGAGGGTTACAAGTAGGGTAAGTCCAAAATGGAAATGGATTAATGGTTTTTTTGATGTTTTGGCGCTAAATTGAGGGCACAATTTACCTGGAAACCATTTCAAAATATGCGCATACATGAACTGGTTACTGTAGATATGAAATGTACAAGAAGCATAAATTCTGTCCAGAATGAAAGCACATCAACTCACTGCGGACCAAATTCGCATATAATCCTCTTCGGCTGGAAGTATGAAAAACCTATCTACATGTATTCCTGAATGTCACATAATCTGCACGCTATGTTGGCAGAACCCACAACAAAGCTTTCCTTGGGTACATGGAGGTGATGATGGAGAACTTCCCATGTTTGTAAAGCCATGGTTTAGGGCTCTTAGAGGAGTCAAGTTCGCGCACATGGCTGCCAGGGCTGTGTTTATATATGCTAGAGGTCAACAAAGGTCACCCGAATGTCTGTTGTTACCATTTGGCCGACCAGATTGGCCCTGTATCTCAATCACAGACATCCCAGCTTTTTGGTGAACCATAATATGCATAGAACAACAGATGGGTGCTGGATGGTTCACACATGGGCCTAGGTGATGATGATTCTACAGGAGGACCACAAGTATTTTATACATGTATGGTCAGATTCTGCAAAATTGTGTGTTCTTGGATGAAATGAAAACACGAAATACAGTCAACTATAACTATAATACAGAGTACCTACTAAAGAAATTCATTTGTCAATGCTGTTGAAACATAATGTCACTTACCCAAAATGCATGTTTTTCAAAGATGTGTTTTCCTTTTACTGTCCAGTTTACATACTGTACAAGTGTACGTACAGTGTATGTATGAATATGAATTCACTTTGTACAAATTTTACTTCACATTTGTTTGATTTTTCTCTTTACCTTATTTTACTGTTTTTGTTTATTTCGTTTTCCTTGTGTTCCATGTCAATTAAAATTGAAGGACCTTTGCTACATATGCGTTAGAGGTTAATGAACCATACATGTATTACAACATTTCATCTTATAATGCATAATGAAATGAAATTGAAATAGGCACAAGTATGTTACTTTGACATTTATTTTGTTTTCATGTTGAAGCTGTATATCATCTGCATGCAATATTGTGGACTTCGGTATCTTGTGATGCATTACCTATCCCCTGAAATTGTTGTCAATACATGTATGGTTCATTAAACCTCTAACGCAATATGTAGCAAAGCGTCCTTCATTTTAATTGAATGGAACACAAGGAAAACGAAATTAACAAAAATCAGTAAAATAAGGTAAGAGAAAATCAAACAAATGTGTAAGTAAAATTTGTACAAGTGAATTCATATTATACATACAACTGTACGGTACACTTGTACGTATGTAAACTGGACAGTTAAAAGGAAAACACATCTTTGAAAAACATGCATTTTGGGTAAGTGACATTATGTTTCAACAGCATTGACAATATGAATTTCTTTAGTAGGTACTCTGATATTATAGTTATAAGTTGACTGTATTTTCATAGTTTTCATTTCATCAAGAACAGCACAATTTTGCCAGAATTTGACCACACATGGTATAAAATCTTGTTGGTCCTCCTGTAGAATCATTCATCCCTAGGCCCATGTGGTGAACCATCCAGCACCCATTCTGATTGTTCTATGCATATTATTGGTTCCAAAAAGCTGGGTGTCTGTGATTGAGATACAGGGCCAATAGGGTCGG
>JZLH01S0051500.1:26240-43133 GCA_001188425.1 Eucidaris tribuloides | reverse complement strand
TTTGTTTGTGTGAGAGAGATTGAATTCAGCACAATTTCAGTTCTAGAAAACATATCTTTTATTTATGAAAGATAAGTTTCATATTTTGGGGCATTTATCGCAGTAAATGGGTGTTCGTAGAAGCTTGAACCTTTCATATGCGGTAGTTAACATTTATATTAATATTTTTTTTTTTTTTTTTTTTTTTTTTTTTTTATTTTTTTTTTTGTTAGTAGTGATATGAATGGCATTACCATAGCAGAAACCAAATTCATGTTGTCGCCTTAGGTACCGATGTCATCATTAAGTGGTCATAATCTGTAAAACATGCAGGTGTAATTAAGTTTTACCCAATTCATGGAACAGATATGCCCAATCTGTCTAATCATTGGGTTGGGAGAATATCATGGTGTCGGCGAGAAGGGCCTAGATATATCCCAGCAGAAGGGCCATTAACCAAAATTGTCTCAGACTTCTAATTGAAAACCATTGGCTCTTGTTCATATGAAAATCAAGTAGCCATGATATTTAGGTTTTCTGTCGTAAGTGTAAATTATCAACAGGATGAATATCTCTGAATTAGAGAAAATTGCTTTAATGGCTTCTGCGGACCATTGCTACAGGCCCTTCTGTGGAAAACAACGATATATTTTACGATGAGGGTGGGAGGGGAGGAGGAGGGGCACAAAAGAGCTATTTTTAATATCCTTATCCTGGATAAGATATAAATTGTTTTTGATTAAGAATAACAGAATGATAACCCCCCAGTCCCACAAAAAAGAGGCAAAATGCCAAAGAGGGGAGGAAGGTGATGAGGACTGAAGAGCAGGTGAGGAGGGGAGGGGGGGGGGGGGGGCAGGGGACGCTAAGTGGGAAGGGAGAAGGAGCATAGAGCAGTTAGATGACAAGCGGCGAGAGAAGTGTGAGCAGTGATGTGTACGGTCCAGTAAGTCCTGAGTCGATGGTCCAGTCGAGTCGGCCTTTCCGAGATCAGTCCGGTCGAGTCATGAACTTCGAGATTCGAGTCCGGAGACCCGGTCGGCATGGCCGAGTCGAGTGAGTCCGACGTCCGGCATGTGAATGTTTAATCAAGTAATAATTAGAGAACAAAGTATTTCTCATAAATACAGTAAACCTGGTCTTAGGGCACCGAGGGAAAACGAAACGTCGGGTCTGTTACAGAGGTGAGCTTGCTATAGACAGGTTTTAACACATGTTTGTGCAAGGCAATGTTTAGTGCCCTATAGACAGGTTGGCTGCTTAGAAGGTGGCCGCTAAGACAGGTTGGACTGCTAATGTATTGTAGGGACCTACTTACTTAAAAGATGTTTAGATGATCAAAATATTCAATTTTTATTAAAAAAAGTAAAACCTAGAAATAATTACAGACGGATAGTATGTGTATTTTAGTTATAAAATTACATGGTTTATCAAGAAATCTTGTATCTGTGTCTTTGAATGCGGAATCAATCACTTCGATATACATTTTCGCTGTTTGTCAACCCTCCTTGAGTGTTCTAAGCAATTCCACAAACCTCATATTGGGAAATGTAATAGAGGAAATATTTTGGCTAGATTGGGTTAATAATAATAAAAGTGTTAATTCAGCACACAGAACTGTCTGTACTTGAGTTAGATATTTACAAATCTTCAAGACATTAAATAAAAAATATGAGATCAACGGTACTTGATACATTTAATATAAAAGTTGAGAGGTAAATATATCTTTCAATGATGCTTGCTGAAAGTTGTATTTTCGGATGTTCAATAATAGTGGCAGTGACAAATTTCAATTTTTGCTTTTCATATTACTTTAGTTGTTCAGAAGATACAAATTTTATTGATTATTGGGCAGCAAATGTGTATTTGGTTCTGCAAATTGTGTTATTGTGTAGTGCTAAAGTGGTGTGTATGTCACAAAATCAGTGTATATGTAACGAATGGAACCCGAGATCGTTTGGATGACGGCGTTGGATACAAACTCAGTTTCGGCAATAGCAGTATAGCGGCCAATTGCCGGTTCGAGGCGGATCGACGCCAGTCATGCGTCACAGGACCCGAGTCGAGTCCGAGACGGAGTCATGAAACTTCGAGTCGAGCGAGACAAAGTCGGCAAAAAGGACTGAGTCCGGTCTGAGCCAAGACCGGACTCGAGTACCATCACTGGGATGAGGGCAAAGTGGCATGAAAAGGGGAGAAATGGGAAGGAGGGAATGATAGGGAAGAGAAGGGAATTAGAAAGGGGAGGTGAGGGACGGGAGCATAGGGGAGGAAGGAAGAAGGGGGAAAGGGGTGAAGGCAAGAGGAGACGAAGAACAGAGGGAAAGAAAAGGATGGAGTGCGGAAAGGTGAGAGGAAGGAGGGAGGAGGGAGGAAACGGTAGAAGGGAAGTTGGTGTGTAGAGAAGAAGACAAGGAGGAGGAGACGAAAGGAAGAGTGTGGAAAATCACAACAGAACATAGGCGTATAGTTACAGATTTTAACAAAGATAAAAATAAAAATAATTCTGGCAATTACTCCCTCTTTCATTATTCTTCATGCGAGGTTAACGGGATGCTTTAGGATGTAGACACAATAGCTGGCTAAGTCCTTCCTTCTAATGCCCATTAGCAGATGTGCTCATTCCCCATCCATGCAGCATCAGCTGCCGTATTTTTAATTAGTTTAACTTTGTGACATTGCTCGATGGCATAAGTACCAGTTCAGTGTTTACAATGCCATCTTTACATTACTAAAACAGACATTTTGCCAATGTTATTCAAATTGGGATTTTCTGTTTATATTGCCAAGAGAAAAGCAATGTATTTGTTTTTCATGCGTATGCTGTATAGTATCAATGATTTTTATTTTTTCCTCTCACGTCACCAAATTTTCCCAGGAACAATAGCCACAGAAGGTATAGGCTTGACTTGACAAAAACAGACACTCTCATTACTAAAAAAAATTAGAGATATCATAATACAATTTATATTCTCCTGGTTTATTCTTACACTATGACTTTACACAAAATCTGAAGAGAAACGAGTAATAAGATACAACTTTTTTTTTACTCTTGAATAGTTTACCTCAAATTTGTCTCTAAAAGTTAACTTGGAGGACATTAACAGATGCACTGTAATAAACAATGCAATAAGTAGAACTGCAGAACAAGAGGAATTATCAAATTTCTGATTTCCGGGTACAAGCGAGATCAAAAAAGGGAAACCATTTCACACAGGAGAATGGTGTGAGGTGTGTAGAGGTGGTAGGGGCGCTTTCTCTTTGCCACCATTACCGTCTTTAGAACTTAAAAGAGCGCTAAAGCATTTATGACAAACTGAATGTGATGGTTTAAGGTCCCTCAGGATATATGCCAACAAATACGTGGCTTTGTTATTGCAGTCAGTTCTTGTTGGTTCTTGTTCGAGTTTCATCTATATGCAGGTTGTCTATTTACAGAGTACTTGTCAGCAGGTATATTCCTTACCGCTGTTATTTTCGGGTTAAGCCATTTTACTTTTGGAAGTAATGGCACAAGTTCTGTGCTGTATTGGTGGGATGATTTAAGGGTGTTAATGAATGACTGACGCAGATATGAATTTTGTGATTCCGATTAGCTAGAAAGTAAATATATGATATGTGTGCGGGAAAAACAAAAACAACAACACACACCACACACACACACAGACCACACAACAAAATAGCGCAGAGTACAATTTGGGGGGTGTTCCTGTATGTGCGTGGGGTGTTCATAATACGTATAATACACATAGTGAGTGTATGATTTAACCCCACATGGCAATACGCCCAATGTAACTCATACGTAAATACACCAAAGTTACCTCGTGCACACCGCAACATACAATAGAACACAACAACCACACCACACACCAACCAACCAACACACACGCACACACACACAAAACAACCAAAAACACACCCACAACACACACACCACACCGAGTATTAGACCATCAATCAGGCAGATTTCAGTTTTGGTCTACCTGTTTTTCAATATTTGCTATTTATGTTTAACTGAAAAATTGAATTAATTTGAAAATGTATTTCCAGTGGAGCTAGTTTTATGGCTTTCACTTGTGAGAGACTATAATACAGTATGCCATGGGAGAGTTTTTATTACTACATACACGAGATGTAACAGCATGACAACAACCCATCCAAATATGAAAATTGGATAACTCAGACACCTCCTTTACAGGATATTTGTTAATTTAGCCAGGATATGAGAAACGCGGAGCTCCCGTTCTCGTGATCTCCCGGTATGTTTTTTATTTTTTT
Source organism: Eucidaris tribuloides (assembly GCA_001188425.1). Lineage (NCBI taxonomy): Eukaryota > Metazoa > Echinodermata > Echinoidea > Cidaroida > Cidaridae > Eucidaris > Eucidaris tribuloides. Next base: position 38,876 of record JZLH01S0051500.1, on the reverse strand, counting down.
TTTTTTTTTTTTTTTTTTTTTTTTTTTTTTTTTTTTTTTTTTTTTTTCTTTTTTTTGTTTTTTAATTTTTTTTTTTTTTTTTTTTTTTTCGGCTGAAAATCATTTGTCCCCTCAGGTTGTGGTCATACAAGAGCACACACATCATACATCACCTACTCCACCTCCCCCCAACACCACACAAAGTGTTAAATGAGGATCATAATCGTGACAAATGAGCTCTTAGATGGTTTATTAATTGTTGATTCGTTTTTCGTTTATTTGCATACCAGGATGAGGCGCCATGTTCCCTGAGAATCATTAGACAGACAGGATATGAACATCGATGTGAATGAATTTATTGCATAAATTATGATGGGCGAGTTATAAGAGCGGAAATGGCATTAATATATTCATGTCTTAATTAACCGGTGAAGTCAGGGGGAATGTGACAGTCACATCCAAGTCAGGACAATCAATTTTTGTTTCTTTGTCAAATATTGGCTTAGGATAATAGCTGTGAGACGGTAAATTATTTGTGGTTAGGATTATATGTATTTTATTTATGTGACAGCATTTAACTAGGTAATGACATTTCAGAAATGACCATTAGGGTTGCATGGATGTTCAGCTATATCTATTTATTTTATGTCACTGACTTTAAGATGGCTTCTTATTTGCGTCAAACATCTATATGAATCAATCAGCTGAATCATATTCAATTGAATTTATATAATAAACACTCTATAGAGATTGGGGTAAATATGTGAGTTTTGGTTAAAATTGGCGGTTAATTCTTCTGTTTTCCATTTGCTCAAGGGAGAATTGTAAAAAATCGCGACGTCAAGATGCACGGTGCGTTTCAAATGTCGTCAGCGTTAGCAAGGTCGGCAGGATAGGATTGGACAATCAGGCCTCTGCTCGTTTGTAGGGTGCCACAGTAACCGCATTCGATTTGGCAAAAAATTGTAACTACAGAAGAACACATTCTGGTAAATGTCAGTATTAGTTTTCCTTAAAACAAATTCATTGACGTATGGATTCAGATTTAAACAACATTTGTAGTATAAACTAGTTTGTATTGATATGAAGGGAAGTATGGATTGCAATCCGAACATCTTTAATGTCAAAGGACGATCAGGGACTACATGCTATATATGTTTCCTTTTTTAAAAATTTTGTAGTAATTTGTTTTATTTATGATTTCTTTTTCCATTATTTTGGACCTGTGTGATGTGGGATAAATGATTTGTGTATGTTATAGTGGTCGCTGTATTAATGGTATTGTGTTTGGTCGTTGGTTGTGGGCTGTGTGTGCGTATTGTGTGTGTGTGTGTGTATGTGTGTGGTGTGTGGTCTGGTGTGGTGTGCGTGTGCTGTGCAGTGGTGTGTATGTGTGGTGTGTGTATGTGTGTGTGTGGGTGTGTGGGTGTGAGTGTGGTGTGTGTGTGTGTGTGTGTTGATGTCTGTGTGTGTGTGTATGTGTGCACAGTGGCATGTCAGTGAAGTGATTGTTTGTCTCAAGTTTGTAATTTATACTTTTTAGCTTATATACATATCAGGCCATTCAAAACAATATGAAAAAAGGTATACCATTACACTAGTGATATAAAACAATGCTGAACATATTATATCAAAGTATTTTCTTCCACCAGCAACGAAATGTTCTTGACGTAGTTAAGGGTGGGGTGGGTATGTGCATTGAACATAAGGAAGCAAACTGAAAGCTGTTAAGTACAGCTTATCATCAACATTGACAATGGCAACTGCTCTATGTATTTAAAATAATTGTAATATCCATCAGTAAAATACTTAATCTCACTTACATTGTACTGATCGAAGCAATTAAAGCAATGAATGATTAGGGGAAGTTCCTTAGTTGGGGTAAAAATATTCTAGAATCAAGTACTGCAGGATTCTATTGTGAAATTTTGTATCAAGTTGATTATTTTATATAATTCATTCATTATGCTATGTAACAGCAATTTGGGTAGCTTCTGTAGGGATTAAATCTTTGTTTGTTCACGATGAAATTTAAGTTGCTGCCTGTTCTGCTTGATTTTCCTTATGAACAAGTTCAAGACAAATCCTTAAAGGGATCCATCCAGCTGGTTACATTTGGGTATATCTTTTCAACATTAGTTCTAAGGATTTTTTATTTTCCATCATGTCACTGGCTCTGTTAGGCTAATCTTCATTGATATCCCTGAATCATGTGGATACAGTAATTTTCATACAGACTTTATTAATTAAATTGTACTCAATTTATTTTATGGTAATCTGGAAGCCGCAAAGTTTGATTTCTGTGAATTGGCAGTGCTCTTCTTGTATGATCATATGATGCCCTCCAAATGGCAAGCTGAGCACTGGAATAGTTGTGATATTGCATGTGAGTCGAGAGCACGGGCGGGTCAGTGAGATCAATACTGTGACATTAAATGAGTGTGTGAAAAAAATATTATGGTCTCAATGGCCAAAAAGTGTCCTATGAATGTCTACTTTGCAAGCCAATCTCCCCATTAAGTGAAGTCTGACAAATAAACACTAGATGAATGTACAGTCAGTAAAGTTTATGTGTTACAGTACAGCGAATCTCAATGGGAGAAACACCCAGGAAATGCTTAAGAAGCGCAAACAAGAATGTATATTGTTACGGTCATGATATCCCATTCAACTCCCCCTCCGTGATTCCTGTTGATATACACAGGCAATCCTTCCACTGCTAGAGTACGCTGTCCCGTTTGACCAGGTTGCATTATACCAACCACAATTGAGGGGATCAAAACAGCCCTCGCTTATCATGGAGATCACAGATAATTATATGATCAGCATTAATGTGCATAGTTGAAACCCTAGCCAAACTAGAGAGGGTCTGTGCTGAAATTGCACAATCTTACAAATCCCGCACTTTAACAAGAATGGTACCCGTAGCAGTAATCGACTCGCCGAACGCTTTCGCAGAATACGTACAGACCGATTCGATGTAGGACTGAAAGATAAAACAAGAGTCTTACACCTTCAGTACCTGTTATATAACAATAAATTCATATATGGGAACAGTATGTCGAACTGGCCATATATTTCATTGAATTGATTTTTTTCGTGTTATTGTACTATTGCGAAGCTGCTTACTCTGTATTGTATATACACACAATGCATGCGGTTTTAAATCTACTTATTGGGCTGTGCCATACCAATTTGAATCTTCGAGTTGGAGTGTATCACAATTCGAATTTATTATTATTATAGTATTCTAGTAGATAATAGGTAATTGATTTTTTTGTATACATTTAGATACTGGAATTAAATTTATATAATCACCATGTGTTTTTGATAATTTCAGTTGACAAAAATTAGCCGTTAAATTTCTCAATTAATTGAAGATAAGGTCATTCAAGAGATTTTCCGTCATTTAACTGGTTGGTATTTAATCATGGCATTTGAATCACTATTATTTATTTTTTACCTTTAAGTTTGTTTAAAATGCGTGATTGAATCGTTCAACAATTTATTGATTTTAATCCGTTTTAATCACTACTGGATCCTGTTTTATATCACCATTTTACATAATAATAGATATCAAAATACCAACCAAGTTATGTGAGTGTATAATATATAATGATAAATACAGTAAAGTAAAATATGTTCATTAGTGCAAATAACTTAATGATATCATTCTTGTGTCAAAATGTTCTTAATTATTTTCACATTTTGGTTTAGAGTTTAATAATTAATTTTAAAGTTTTATAAGTTCGTTCAGTATGTATTTATTTTATATTTAATTTATTTGTGTATTATGTTGTTACTTCTTTTTCGTATGTATTTTTATATTGTATATATTTTGTATTCATTGCATTAGCTTTGGGCTGCAACTAGTACATTATCAATAAACACCTTATATGGACAATGGTTCAGATCTTTCCCATTTGATGACAAAGTGTGAAAAAATATTTAGGGGGAAATTACTATGTTTAAGAAGTTTATTTAGGTAATTTGTAGGGTAAAATAAATGTATTTTCAGTTTTTGAACTAGACCTTGTATCTTGTAATACTTTTTAGGAAAAAGAGATTTATGGCCATTTTGATGGCAAAAAAAAGGCACATTTTGGCTGTGACACAATTTTTCACGAACATTGAAATGGTATTAGTTCAAATAGGATTTATCTCACTTTTTGTTTGTTTTCATTTAGTTCCTGATATTCTTTCAGTGAGACTGTTTTTGCTGTATTTACTACTAATTTAATGTGGAACCAACAATTACCTTTGCCGTGACAAAGATCCCAAAAAGCCATTTTCAGGTGATTGGCCTTTTGAGACCCTTATAAATTGATAGGAAGAGGCTAGAATGTCTGAATTCCCTCATTTTATGCAGAATTTATTGCTTTGAGTTATTAGGATTTGATATTTACATGTGATGAGAAACGGGAGAAAAGTGCAAATGCTACCCCACCCAAATGTGAAAAAAAATCAGCAATTTGGTTAAATAAATTATTTCAGAAAACCAATATGCCACAGGCCTGAAAATTAATCAATTATGCTCAATTATTCCCCATAAGTGATTAGATTCTGATTACAGTAGCCATCATACTTTTTCAAATATTTTTTTACAGTTTCGAATTTATGAATTTATGGATCAATATCAAAAAACACCCTGTCAATCTACTCAAATAACTGTTCTTGATGAACTATTTATGATTGCAAAAACTGCAATATGCATACATTAGTTGTGGCTATTTGTTGGAGCCTCCAACCACCTGTCAGGTTTGCTAAGAGAACTTTGTCAGACACAATGGATCATAAAAATGATGATTACTTGGAACTGGTGAGGCAACATGTGCCCTATCATGGCTTCTGACATGTATATGTACATTAACCCTGTCTCTATATTGATAAGGAAATCTATCTTTGGTCACTGTCTGAATATACAAGAGTTTTGATTAAGAGGTCAAAGTAAGTTTGTCCGGAGGTAAAAAAAACACAGTGGGGGAGGTGAGTGTACAGTGGACGTCAAAAAGTTGCCTGTCTAGAACGGAGACTAATATCCCAGTAGCTTACTGGGGCAAAACCCATACCCAAACAAAAAATTATGACATCTAAAAAAAAGGATTAGTTTGCATTCTCTTTCAGAAATGATTCAGCAAAAATTTCAGTCTAGAAAACATATTTTATGAAACATAAAGTTATATTTGAGGTATTTGGCAGTAAATGGTGGTTAAGCTTGAACTGTCATATATACATTGTCTGAATCGAGTCGTTCTAAAATTGAAATCAAAACTGGCTTCAATCGCATGACTCATAACTCGGTTGCTATGTTTCAAGGAGATGTTGTTTGTCTTCTAGAATCATGTGTGTTTGTTGTCTATTTTGAAATACAGAAGGAATAGTATTCAAAAAGATACATGATCAAATATAAAAATGATAAATATAACTTAGATTGTTATAGTGTCATGAGTGCTTTCTGTATTTTGGGAATTACGGGTTTGATATTCTTCATATTTGAAGTACAGAAAGAGTTACATCTCAAAGAGATACATTGAAAAAACATAAATTCTTATAACTCTGAGCGCATTCAGTTTTGATGTTGCTACTTGTGATGTCACAAAGGTATGTTGCCATGGTACTTATAATGCTCTTAGTTTATTCCAACATGCATGTATATCATTGTATTTCCATATGGGCTTCATACATTTTCAAGTGGTGATGAAGTAATTGTGGACAAAGATTTTTGATAGATTCTTGCTTACTAGTGTGACGGCATCATTTGTTTTAAAGATGACATCAGTAAAGACATGATGGCTGTAAAATGCAAATGTAGTATAGAACCCTTGATGGCCAGCCTATCTATTGTTCTTCATTTAAATATCCTTTTTTTTTTGGAAGAGACAAATCAACAATTTCTGAATAAAGCAATTTTTGACATTATTTTTCAATCAAAAAACATGTAGAACGTAATAATGGGGTAAATTTGATCCACAAAAATATTGAATAATATAATCTAATACTTCCTATAGAATCTTAAGACAAAAAAGATAAAATTATGTTTTTTGTGTTAGTGCTATAAATGATATGTTACTTATGTGTTTTATTATAAATGTAATGCACTTACTTTTTTTTTCACTCAGAAAAGCTGATCTAATAGCTCTTAAAATATAGTTTTAATGTACATGTATCTAAGCAGCAAGAGAAAAAAGAGAAAGAAATGTGCTTTATAATGTTATTTTTAGAATTCTATTTACGTTTGCACATAATACTAAAGATGATGGCCATGACAGTGACATAACATGGACACACAATGACGAAGTTTTTAGGAACAAATATTATTACTGCTGATAGTGTGTGTCACAGATGTAATTATGGAAGAGACTTTTTGGGTACTCTTCACCTTGATATATATTTTGAGATGTATTTCTTAAAATAGCAACAAACAAGTGTATTGAAGGGCAATCAATACTACAGTGACTGTATTTATGATCATTATTAGTAAGGAAAACAGTTTTAGTGAATATAACTGCAATTTAGTAGAATCAAGACAGAAATATTGAATCAGAGTTCATATGGTATCGCATATATCACAAAGATTATGAATTTGAAAATATTATTGTAATTATTGCTATTCAATAATTGGAACTTACCCAGTCTGTAGTAGAAGAATTAGAAGATCCATAGCAATAGATTGGTCAAAATCTATTTTCACTTAACCCTTTTGATATTCCACGATCCAGTTCACTTACATGTTTAGTTGAAGTTAAGTATCAAAATGGCTACTGCTGTAGATGTGAAGTATCAAAGAGCCCTTATAGAAATTAAAAAAAAAAAAGTTTGCTAACTGAACGACTCGACAAGCATGAAACAAAAATTTTCAACCAAATGGTAAATTATGGCATAGTCTCAAAAATCTCGCTGTGATAGCAGTGTGCCAATAAAAATTCACACTCACTTGATTTTCAAAAAATATTTATTGGAACCGACGGATTTAATGAGATATAGGCGTACTCAACAGTTTTTTAGAATTTCTACCATCTAATATCACAGAATTGCCACAATGGACAGTGAATGGATCCAATTACATTTATTGCTGTGTGGTTTATAGGATATATTTCAGGATGATATGATAATATAGATTGTGATAAGCTAGAATTTCCTGGATCCTGTCAATTATAACTGTGTTTTGAAATAATAGATAGGCCTAATTAGTTTGATGCTGTGCTGTAATATACATCAGGCACAAACAAAACATTAATATATATATGTGTACACATTGATACAGTCACAATGACACAACATGTCACAAAAAAACATGCAACCTACACCACAAACAAATGTATAAAACACACACACAAACACACCAATATACTGTACAAACAACACATACACACACACGACAACACATATATTGTACACTAAACACATATATTGTACAACAGCACACGCACCGCAAACGCCAAGCACACGCACACGTCACACGCAACACACCAACACACACAGGCAAACACAAAACAATTTCATTCTATTATTCTGCATTCCTAATGAATATTTGAATTCCGGTAGCATGCAAGTTTATACAGTACAGTATGATTGTCTGTTTTCATGATTTGAAATAGTCAGGAGTCTGCAATACATTGTTACTCTGCAAGATTATTCAGTTATAACATACTCAATCGAAAACAACTCTGCAGACACCAAATTAGATTAAATCTCATGTGTTTCTCAAGTTTTTCTCCATTTGCGACTCACAAATGCGAACTTCAGCGGTACAGCAATGACTTCAAATCATGCATGTCACTATTTCAAATATAGTGCTTTTTGATGGAGATAAAAACCAACTTGCAACATATTAATCAGCAGACTGACATAAAAGAACTAGAAAGGGCTTTACACTATAATAAAGTCTATTCGTGTAGGCGTATGCCTACATGTATGAGGAGAGCATGGGAATGAATTCTTAAACCATGTGGGAAGTGTACTTACAAATATTACTCTACTGTTATGATTCAAATATTGGCGTGCGAGCCAAAAATAGTAAATAAAAGCTTAAATTTTCAATTGAAATTGATGTGGACAGCTTTATATCATATTGGAAAGAAGGAGAATCTGTAGTTTATGGAAAAGTATGATCTGTTATGATCACTTTCCAATTTTCGTTAATTGCATTTGAAATGAGAAGAGCGCCTCATACGCGACGGGAACGAATAAGATAATTTGATATAACAAAACAAGAATATTTGAGATTTAGTTTACAGATGGAATGCTTGAGTATGAGTATTTATCATAAATTGGATATTGTATAGCTTTTTGCTATTTGGGTTAAAAAAATCAAACTTTTTGCCGTCAAAAATGAGATTTGCATATTTGAGTGAAAATAATTGTTTAGATTTTTTTTGTAGTAAAATGGGTTTATCTGTTTAGTCTCCCAACATACATATGATTAGATGTCTTAAATTCCTGGCATCAAAAATTTATATTTTCTAATTTTAGGAAAATGTGTTATTTTTATTTTTTCGGTCCCGTCAGCGTTGGGATTTTAGCTCTATTGAGAAGGTGGATTTGATGTGATCTTTGATGTAACAAAGAATGAGAATAGACAACATTTGGAAAAATGTCCATTAAGCTTATATCAATTAGCACCAAGACAATAATCACGCAAATTAAAAGGGCTGCAACCAGTCACGTGCCATGTAACAGTACAATACTTACCATGTGTAGATGAAGAATTGATGTCTTTTGTTGCAAGTTTGTTCTGTTAATAGTGTATACTTTTTATGTCCATGGTGTTTGTATATATCAAGTCAATCGTTAATTACACACAATAAACAAAATTAACCTATTTGTTTTGTTTCTTTTTAAAAAAATGTGATGAGAATGTCAATTTCCGTCCGTCGCGACGACGGGACGCGAATAATGACAGTGTACAAAACGAATGGATTTTTCAAAGTGGGTCATTAAACATTGTGACATTACCAGGATAACTTATTCAATCCCATTACATTGACAGGGACAAAGACCATTTTGCTAAGGAGATAACGCTAAAACAAAGCCAGAACTTTGGATCAAAATCTCAATTGTTTAAATACATGGCTACAAAAATTCCGTCACGTCGTCATTCGTCCCGTCACACGCGCACCAGTTATTAATTTTTTTCAAGAAGATATGTGGTGGGATGAGACCTAACTTTACATGAGTAAGTCAATCGCATAGATGTAGTTCAACATATAAGGCATGGTCGAGTGTTGCGTCATATACTTTGAATAGAATTTAATCACTGATAAGGTATACAATTTACATGTTCTATCACTCCGGTCCCGTCGCGCCAATAGAAAAGCTCTTTTGCATGAAGAATTGGTTAACTGCTTTTATTGTGATTTTTTCTTTGATTGAAGGTAAATATGTGATTGATACTTAACATTAGCATATTACATTTTATTTATGAAAGTATAGGAAAAATTCTATCGATTCCGTCCCGTCGCGTCCTTCTCTGATTTTTTGTCAGACCTTGTCCACATTCACAACACTCCAGTTGATAATAGACAGAAATTTTACAAAAATGTAGGGAAATTAAGAAAATGAATAATTTCATGTTAAATGAGGGAGGGAGTAATTTCAATGAAAGAAATGTATAATGATGGCATACAGTACAAGCACATACATGTTTGTACTGTACATACATACATGGACTAAAAGAAAAAACAAATTGCATAAAGGAGATAGGCCTAAACTGGCAAATGCAAAATAATATAATTGAGATGTATAACCAACTTCCTTTTCTATACACATAAGAAAAGTAAATCTAGTCAATATTGGTTATCTATCTTAAATCCCATTACTTGTGGCGCGTCTCGTTGAACAACTGGGATAGGATGATGTAGCAAAATGTAAATGACTGCACTGAATTAACGTGAACTTGTACTATGCGCATAAGAATGAGCTGATCAAATGCACGATCTTAATGCGGTGCCCATCTACTTGATCATAGTCCTAAATGAACCTTTACTGTCCAATATCTGAGCGACTGCACGTAATTATCACAATGCTAGGATAATTCCTATTAGTTGCGCCTCTGTTCTCAGCTTTCACTAATGGTTGTGTTTGTTCATTGTTTCAGATTTTTTCATGCTGTTGCAATGAACAATGGCAGCATTGTTAAAACCAAATCTATTGTAATAGCGATGGATGAGTTAGATACACTGGAGAGTGAGAACATGTGCATATATATGGAAATATAATGTAGTAGTTAAATAAAAACTGAATGAATAAGATGGTGAATGAGAGAGGAGGAGGAGGAAAATAATACTTCATAATATGTATCTATTATTTTTATCAGTTATTATTTAAGCTATTATTATTACTACTACTACTACATACTACTAGCTACTAATACTACCTACTATAGTTATTATTATTCATTTCAAACACCAATCTAATACATTATATGACATATGATTATATTATTATTATTATTTTATTTATACATTATCGATTATTGGTACAATTATAATTAATTATAGTCAGTGTAAAATTTTCAAGTATTGAATTATTCGTGTATTATAAACCACAAGCATAACAAGCGAAACAATTCCTCATATCAGCAGCCGCATATCATTTGTCAATTTCAGAACAATCTATTTAATCATTATTCACATTTTAAACATACTTACAGGGCATGCATTTCAATAAATTCCATGTAGATATTGTTATACCACATACATAACTGTAAGGATGTGATGATGTGGATGTTACCAGAAATATTCTGATTTCCTAGCGCAGAAGTATCCCATCTAAATCCATCTCAGTGGCAAGACCCATGTGGAATGCAACTGAAGTGGCCGCCCAGTTTTATGACGTAGAGCTGTGCCGGACATTTTCTTGATGTGCGTTTGCAAGTGTAACATCCATCCCAAATTATCGGCATGTCAACAACATATGAGGTTCACAGCCGGTTGACTTTAACTTCAATCCATCGAGTTGTTACCAAGTTCAATGTTTCATCAACTCTAACCTATTTGGAATGGATTCTTCAGCTAACCATTGAGGACGATGGGCTTGTTAAGAAGCAGTACATGTATGCTCGGAGATGACAGTGCTTCTAACAAGGAGCCACAAAATTATGACAAATTTTCAGTGAAAATTTGAATAAATGATAGATAAATGAATTTTATTGCTCTCAGGTACCTGTACTTTCAATTGATGATTTTTACAAAATACATATGAACATGTCCTTCGACGAGCTTTTTGAACGAAATGCTGTTACCTGTTTTTTAAATCAATCAAATTCAATCAATCATCAATAAGTTAATAAATAAGATTTACAATAGCTATATTACAGTATATACAAGTAGCATTACATGTATATCAAGCATGCCATCTTTGTCATGCTAACATTAAAAATAAACTTGTGAGCAGTAGTTTGTATTAAATATAATAATGTGTATGGCAGCTGATATTAACAAAATAAGAACAGTCAAAATCAAGTTATTGTAATTGAACATGGATAACACAGATTGTTACAATTATGATTCACATTTATAAGCACATTTCAGCATTCAGGTGAAAACATAGTAAAGGAAGCTGTTGTTAGACATTGTTACATATATGTGATGAGATAACATGTACATGTATGGATATGAGACATGCATGCCCAGATAATTGGCAGACAGGAGGCGAATAATTTGGTGTATTGACAAAAAGAGGATCTACCAACCACTTTGCAGTTTATATCGTGGGGAAGGGGACGTACGACCTGTGTGTAAAAATGTGATTGATCCGTCAAGTCATGCATGAGTGAGCACGTAATAAAGGCAAAAATGTCACTTTTCAAAAGTCACAAGGGTCATTTTGAGGGATTTGTGATGCAGGATTTTGACAAATTCTGCTTCTGTTGAATGATTAAGCACTATTTATGTTAATCAGCTATCGTTTGACCCCCTAACCATTCTTTTGGCATTTTTCGCATATTTACGCTTCAGTGAGCTCTATTTAACAATTTCCATGCCTCCTCAATTTTGAAATTGTAAAATCCATTAAGTTTATTGAAAAAATTAAAATCCAGTATTTTTCAGCAAAATGTATCTTTACACGTTGTATGGACATAAGAGGTTGTAACCATGTCAGGGTTCAGTGAGCACACTTTATAAATAAATAAAAAAATACCATTATTTACCATTATTTTGGCAGAAGAGATGACTCCTGTGACTTTTGAAAAGTGACATTTTTGCCTTTAATTCATGCTCACTCATGCATGGCTGGACGGATTAATCTTATTTTCACACAGAGGTTAGTCAATGAGTGTGGAAATTTTGCTAAAACTTATTTCATTAAAAATCAAATCAAATCAAATCAAATCAACATTTATTTCCATATTCGCATAAAAAATAAAATACAGTATAAAATATCAGGAATACACCATCAAAAAGTTAACTTGTAAAACAGGTGCACCTGAATAAAACAACAAAAATTGACAATAATTAAATGTATAGAACACATACAAATCAGACAAATATGACATAAATACGTTATACATTGCACAAAAATGAAAGAAATCAAATTATGAAAATGCTAACAACATCAAAACTGAAAGAATACTAATACACCACATAAACATAACAAACATATGTCTTGAAGTCCGGGAAAAAAAAAAACTGAAAGAAAATCAAAATGAAATTGCAA
>JZLH01S0051476.1:9887-20642 GCA_001188425.1 Eucidaris tribuloides | reverse complement strand
TCCTGCGTACGCCTATGCTCTGGAGCATAACACTTTGGGTGCAGGGCTAAAATTATTGGTGTGTTTACCGGAGACTGGATTGTTGTGTACTTATATATAAAATCATTCAAAAATGTATTATTTTCTGTAAAATTCCAAATGATATCAAGACAAGACATTTAAACTCATTTCATTAGTTCAATGCATCTTCATTTTACGAAAAGTATCCTGTGTATGTAAAGAGATTTGATTTTGTTGTTCCACTATCCATGATATCCAATTAAATATAGATCACAGAAGGCTGTGGAAAAAGTTGACCACAGGCTTTTTCCTTGTTTTGTTGACAGAGAGGAAGGTGTATGTGTGTGGGCGGAGGGTCGGGTTATAAGAATTATACCTCATCAGAAAGACCAGACTCTGCTCTTTCTGATGAGGTATACTCATATAACTTAACACCTTATTAACTATTGGGATGCTATAATGTAAAATAAAGTCGAAAATCTGACCCCCCCCCCCCCCGAGATTTTTCATTAATTAATAATTAAAAAGAAAACTAAAGACATTCAGAATCTATTATTGCAGGGATATGACTTTTGGACATAAAGCTTTCAAATAAAAAAAATCCCCAAAACTAAACTTGGGCTCTATTATATTCTGGCTGCAAGAAAAGGTTTAGAATTAGTGGCACAACAGAGGCATACCTACTCGAAGAAAGTAAAAAATATTTGGAAGTATACCTTAAAATTTTAGATCTTTATGGTTACTACATGTACTGCCTGCTTCAGTCTTGTGTGAATTTAATACAACTCATTCCCTAATACACAAATAGAGAACATGTTTAACACCTTTCCATTCAATAACAAAACTGCTTCTGACACTTTGTCTTTATAATCAAAATTTCCACATTTTATTTCACATACATGTATTTGGGTCACAAATGAGATCCATAATATATATTTTTGTATATTTGTAACATATGTTACATGTATACAATAAAAAAATTGAAAAACAAAAATAACTTGAAAAATTCAACAAGAAGTCAATCCCTCTTACAGTGTGCAAAACCAAAGAAACTAAGAAGACAATAAACACATTTACATGTACCAATACCATCTTTAATTTTAACATGACAAAACATTTTCCGTAGCTGTGACATACAGGTAGTGGATCTCTTTTGCAAGACTTGAAGTTAACGTTGCGTAAATACAAGTGGTATACAGAGGAAATACCATTGACAAATTTTAAGCAAAGTATAGGAGCTGCATGTAGAAAGTACATGTACATTTTATGGGAATTATCGTGATGTTGGGTTTTGTTCTGAATTATTGTATAGCCTGTATAAAAATTACTAGTCTATCTTCAGACCCTTGCCCCGCTTGGGGGTTCATGATGTATGTGGAATTTATCTAGAAATTACAAATGTTTACCTGGGGTGACAAGACCTTACTATTTGTGTGTGTGTGAAAATGTGCTTTTTTTATGTTATCTGAGCAGGAAGCCAGATTTTGTTTTGTCCAAATCTGACATTTCAAATCTCAAACTATCATTTAAAGGCACTGTATAACAGTGTTTCCAGTTTAAAAAATCTGAGCTGCATGATTCCCCATGCTACCAGTGTCTCTGACATGGTCTAAAAAATGAAGCCCTGAAAAAATTGCAGTGTAAAATAATCATTGAGTGCTTTAAAAAAGTGAAAATCATTGAGAGACTATTCCAGCTTTTCTCCATAGACTGCAGTGTCGCAGAATTTCCTATCGCCCGATATAAAATTAATGTGCCAATTTGTATCTGCACATATTGTACTAGTGACACTAGTGTACTAGTATTGAATGAGTTAACAAGCATTTCAATGCAAATTCTATTTTGGGCAAAATCTAATTGACATTTTTCATACCTTCTTAATATGACACGAACAACATTTGAAATTTTACTTGGCACTTCATATTAAAGACGTTCGTAAAGTCATGCATAGCTTTATGAACAGCTTTATGAGACAAGACGCTGAACATTTAACATTTTTGAGATGCAAGGTTTTGTCACTCCAGGAATAATATGCATTCTTTTACTTTCAGATTACTATTTATAGACTAATACACTGTAGATGAATACATGTATTGAAATAATGCTACTGAAATGAATCAGTTCAATGAGCCTGGAACACAGACTAAACAACAGTTAGCTATTTTTGTGTATTTTTCAAATTCAAGATACATGTAGTTACTGATTTTCAAATTTGAATTTCATGTGACATGTCCTCCACAAGTAGCCTACCCTCGAAAGTTGTGCTTTGTTGTGCTTCTGGGGGCTGCAAAAGAGATCCCGTACCTTTACATTACCCTTTGTTCTCTACTGAAAATGTCATTTCCACATCATTTCAGTGTAATGTCCAAAAGTGTCCACCTCTTCCAGAAATGTTTTCATGTACCACATACAACAACTTGGTCAGGACAATTCCCAATATACATACAAGTGACATACCAATTACACCAGATGCAATTTAAATACAGTTACACAATAAAGTAAAACATATATATTTTCAGATAAAAATTAATATACCAGTATTCTGGTTAATTATTTGTTCTCGAATCAGGTGTTCGGGTGGAATTCAGGTTTACCCTCCTGTTCGCGGACACACCCGACATCCCCACATCGGGTGCAGCTTCCAGCCGAGACATGCGACTGCAGACGCTTTCTGTCCCGGCCTTCATAAGGGTCAACGCTAGTTGAGAGGTCAGCCTATTGGAACATCTCCTACTTCATGACATATAAATTTTCGGTTTCCTAGTCAAATCTAACCTTACTTGATAAAAATTAACATTAATTGTGAGGCATAAGTTTCATTTTACGTTAATAAATAATTACAGTGAATTCCAGTCATATCATATCATTTTGAAAAATTAGACGAATAGATCAGCAAAAGTTTGAGAGAAGTCAGACAAATAAGCATAAAGATACTGATGTACCACTGACAGAAGGGCTTAGGCATGTGCTCTATTAAAGCGAAACGGCGTTAACAGTGAATTGCCTGTAACTTGAAAACCACTGGCTTAGTTTACATGAAATCAAAACATTTTGATCTTTTCATGACCTTGTGTCCGTCTTTCAAGTAAAAGTATCAAAACAATTGATGGTTATCAAATTAAAGGCGATTTACTGTTGAGGCCCTCCTGCTTAGAGCACATGTACGCGCTCTTCTGCACAACAATATGTTATCTGATATGTGTTTTGACATTACCTTGCATGCATCCTTACATTCATCACAAAAATTGCACATAATTTACGATGGGTGTGAAAATGAGATGTTTCACATACAATATCAACAAAATTATATCACTAAAATATATCAAATAGCACAGATAATCATAAACTAATCACAATGATAAAAAGAATAGTTTCCTTGTTACACATCAGAAATGAAAAGCAAACACTCTTTCCACTCTTTTTGTATTATTAACTGAATACTTTATCTACATATGCACCAAAATCAAAATGTGAATATCTCATAACAAAGCTACGTTTAAATTACGAATCATGAAGTGGGAGATGTTTTATTTGGCGTAAACCTGAGAGCAACCAAACACACCGGCTCTGTTTCCATAGTCCTGATTTGTGCATAATAGTAGTTCAAGATGCTTTATTCCTGCATTGGAAAGAAAATGAAATGGAGAGAAAAACACAAGATGTCTATTTTAATGGTAATGGAAAAATCACAAAGACCCCTGATTTCGCTCACAGAATGCAACATATAAGAATCATGTGAACTTAATTTGTAAGCAGCTACCCCCACCACCCTCCCCCCGCCAAAAAAGAAAAAGAAAAAAAATCAAACCCTATAAATGTTAGTTATGAGCAGCAAAAACTGAGCGACTGGTACTATCAGTTAAAAAGTAATTTGTGAGCATGAGTTTTATAATTATTAACTGCTCATTTATTGCAATATGTGAAAAGAAAACCAACTAACCAAACAAGCCAAAAAAAAAAAAAAAACTTGACACTTTTAAATGAAAGTTCTAAGGTCAAAGGTATTGATACATGTTACATGTATACATTATACATTTCTAATTGCTGAGGTTCCTTTTAAGAATTGGCAGTTATAACATGAATTGATTAACAATTTATTCATTTATTTATTCATTGTGTTCTGTATTTAAGCACTGACTGACTTTTCCCCTTATTTCTCATCTAATTTATCCCTAATATCTGTATGTGTGTGTGTGTGTGGTGGGGAGGGGGGGGGGCGGTGTGCTAAGCAGACACATCTGTTGTATTCTGGAATACTAGCCACCGAAAAAAGCAAGTGTGAATGCCAATCACCTGGCAGTGATACAAATGGTTGATTAACATCAAGGTCACTTGTTTTTGTTAAATAATAATCATCAGAGTTTTTTTTCTTGATTGATGACTCTATAATTGTGGCAGATATCAAATATTCAGATTATTTCAGTAGTAAAATAGAACACTATACAAACTTCATTTTTATACATAACTTACAATAAGGTAAGTTATACCATTGTCAATTATTTATTTTGTGCAGTGTTCAATGGGTGTTTTGCTCCTTCAAGTTCAAAGCCAGTTTCTATAAAATGTTGATTACCGACACGTGTAAGGTTTTGCTATATTGGGTCAGTCACAATTATTGTACAGTATAATGACTTATTTAAAACAATTCTATGATCATATTTTTTGCATTATATGCACATGTTTGGGACTCAGAAAACTCACTTACCCAATCAACTTAAATTTGCCTGTAATTCAGCTTCATTGTGTTCTCCAGGATTTGGACCAGTTCTGGGAAGCGGGGCACTTTGCCCGATTCCAGTTTGGACCATATTGGCATACCTGTGTTCCACCAAGAGAGAGAGAGAGAGAGAGAGAGAGAGATGGGTCACATGTAAGCCAAATTAGCCAATGCTGCCATATCTACCATAATTCGTCAGTTGTCCAGCAGAAAGGCACTAGCATATCTTCCTGCAGCAAGGCTTAAAACGGTCAATTTTCTCATTTCAGATATTGCTTGATATTTGACTTAGCCAGTCTCACCGAATGATTCTTAAAAATATCAAACCAAGTTTATTTCATGTGAAAGATGCTAATGGCAATTCCGTGATTAGTTATGCCTACACTTCAGACAAACTTTACTCACATTTGCTCTTACATTGAATATGCTTTGATTTTTCTGTTTTCGGTACTGTTCATTTCTCCCAGAAACCTGGCACCTTACTTCACAAACATCAAGCAAAAATCATCAAGCATGTTTTAGGGTAATAGACAAGAACTTTAATTATGGTAGTACGTTAGTAAAATAGGACATGAAGAAAATGACAAGTCTTTGTCCTGAAGTTATCCTCAACCTGTTTTCAACTGAAACAAAACTGTGTATTCATGCTATTTCTGGTGTCTCGATTAAGTCTTTATATATAACTTATTTGATAATAAATCTTTTCATTTTTAACTACATTACACCATCAAAAACATGGTTAATTCCATTACCATTTTGTCCATCCACACAAAATTTGCATTTATTTATGTCTTTTTCAGATTTTAGTATGCATATGTGGGGCTTTATTACTTTCAAAACAATAGTAAGAGGCTGTTGGCATGGAAAAAACTGAAGAATAAATGATAATTTTTCATTAAATCGAGACTTTATTCACACTAGTCCCAAATGTGGTATATCATGTATGGTTCTGATTCTCCTAGAGGTGCTGTTGAAAGACGTAAAATTTAGAGTAGAAATGATGTCCCCACATTGTTATCTTCATGATTCATACCCATTCAAACCATTAAAATGTAATATGATTCAAGATAGAGCAATTATATATAATTGTGGATTTGTCCAATAATTCATGAATTGCCTCTAATGTTAACAGTTACAGACAATTTAGTGTTACATGTAGGGCCCTTCTGCGGATATACAGGGAACCCCGTTAATATTACACGAGCTCGGATATAGCGAGTACCGCTTTAACGACGGTGATTTGTCTCGTCAGCCCGTTTTATTTACGCTGCTTTCAAGTGCGAAAGAGCACTGTTTATACAGGTTCAGTTATTGCGAGATTTCGCTCTATACGAGTAATATTCTCAACCCATTAACAAAGAAAAAACATAAGAAATCTACCGGTTAAACAGGAATGAAAGTCGCATCATGCGCTGACCAATCAAAATTTTGTGACAACGCAAAAAAATGCCCAGCTCGTTTCAGAGCGCATACGCACCACTTCAGCCTGCACCTGCAGCTAGCACAATACATAAGTCCAAATGTGTGTGTGTGGTGAGTGCAATTTCACACTACAGCACAGTATACTCTACTGTCACACACACCAAGCAAGTATCGAGAGTGGATGGTTGCTGCTTTATTTCGAGATCTTACTTTGGATTGAGTATATAATGAAAAATAATCAGCTTCCTGTTCATAGTTTTGGGTGCCAGAAAAGTTAGGAAAAGCAGTCACACATTATGAGTTAATGCTAATCCCATACATGTTATATTTTGTGTGATTACATTATGTGTTACGTTCTACAACGAGGTGGTCGACCGGCATATACGAGTAAAATCGCGGTCCCGACAGACCTCGCTATAACTGGGGTTTCCCTGACTGTACTAGGGCCCTTCTGCTGGACAAACAACTAGGCAACCAACGAATTATGCTTACAGGCGATTCCACGGTCAGTCGCATTACACTTTTAAGTGTCAAGTCAGTAACTTTGTGGTATCAGTCTTACAAGAATTAGTCTTTCTGTCAAGTTTACTCACTGACTTTAACTTGACATCCAAAGCTTTCAAATAATGTTATCAAAAATGTTGCAGGCGTTGTACTGTGAACGCCACGACATGGTAAAAATCGGTTAGTCGCATTACACAAAAAGGACAAGGAAAAAACTCCACTTAATACAATTCATTATTTTTCTTAAACCAAAACATTTTTACCAGTTTTATTACTTGCACCACATGACCTTGACAGAAAAGTCTCAAATAAGCTATTTAGATTTGGTAAGCAACTTAAAGTATCCTATGCGGATAGGAAAACGCTGGTTAGTCGCATTACGGTCAGTCGCATTACAGTTTGTCCGGTGTGATTCCGGAGGGTATTTCACCCAGGGCAATCAAGGAAATATCATTATGGCTTCAGAAATACAGAAATATCTACATCTTTTTCCCTTCAGCAAAATTCTGAGGACAAAATATCAAAAGAAACTTGAGTAATTAGCATTTTAGTGATTTTTGGGGGCCTCCAGTCCCACACATACAATTTTAATGATGGTTGAAGATCTTGAAGAAATCAACGAAAATGAAAAATAATTTTTATTGAATTTGAAAGACTTTTATTATTTATGAACATCCATGGCATTAGGTTAGTGATATGTCATATAATTAACATGAGGGAGACATTTCAGTTTTTGGATAAATATCCTTATTTGCTTGGAATTGCCCTTATCATTATTTTGACTCTTTTACAAAATCTAGCATAATTTCACTTTTATTTAGCATAATTTTGAATTTATGTTGTTCGGCCGTGAACATCTTCCCATCGGATGTGATTTGGGCATGAAACAGGTTCCGACTGGACCTGACATCTTGTTGCCGTGAAAGGACATTATATGATGTGATTTGGCTGGTCACTTTGCCGCTTGGCCATGCACCATTTAGCACAATCTAGCATAATTTTGGGGGTGACCTTTGGCACGATTTCATTTTTGGCCCTGGCATCACTGGGTTGAGTTAACAAGAATCACAAATCTACACCATCCTGTATTGACCATGCTTCTGCATGTAATCATAACCTCAATACTTGTGAAGTATTGCAATTTCTTATTGTTTTCCTACTTGCAGACTGCACCTTCTGTCAAATGCCTATGTTTTCATTGCACACAAATTAATCTTTTGAATGACATTGGATCTAAGACCTGCCGTGTATGTACACCAACTTAGTGGAATTATATCATGCAGGTAAAGCTTTGCATCACCAGCTGTTTTGGTTTGAAAAAAAAAAAGAACACAGATAAATGTAGTGCTTAGACCTACCAACCTGGAAAAATATTAAAACTGTAACCTAAATATTGGATATTCGAACGAAAAATGTATTTTAGAAACAAACAAAAAACCTTCTGGACTGGATATCTCTTGATCCTTTGGCTCTGGTGAGTTTAATAATGTGACAGCTACCCCTCTCATCATTAAAACAAACATCCATACACCTGACATTGATATATTGAGAGTGGTACTAAATGTTGAATATGGATGAAGGACATACAGTGAACACAAACCAGCTGCTATCAATTTATTTAAATCTTAAGATAAATAAACAAAAACTTACCATTCATAATAATTTCAAAGGCCCAGTTGAAAGCAGTTGTCCCTCAATGGCATTACTTATATAAAAAGCATCATACATGCATAAACTCTGTAAAAGAAAAGAAAAAAAAAGAAGAAAGTAAAATCCTTGTGAGCTCTTTCACATAGTACAGCTGAAGCTTAATGAAAATAACACCAATTCAAATTATCATCTTCTTAAAGTACTACAGCCTACTAAATTTACGTGTTAGAGGTATATTTACCACCAGTTTCTGAAAACTCTTCATAATGACTCTCTAATATTAGGGAGAAAATATGAAGTGAAATGTAATGTTACATTACAATAGGCCTGAGTCATTAAGTGTTTTGCTTGAAACGTTTTCATGAATAAAACCTTCATGAAATGTTTAAACCGTTTACACCATTGTAATTTATGGGTTCTTATATTGAGTATAATAATAAAGTACACTGCGAAAAAAGTTGAGTAGGTTTAAGCATGCACCATGGGGTATTGTGATTGATATGAGCTGTCACAGAGTGGTCTCACATTCCTTGCTGAAGCGTGGTAATAAAACACATATCACAACTAAGTGCTAACCTTATCATCAGACTCTATAACATTGTGTAGTACAATTTAAGGGTATAAAAATTTCAAGTTTTGAGGAGAAATAATTTACTTGTGTCCTTTTTCTTGAAGTCTCTGAAAGTATCTATAGGGAGGTAACTTGAAACAATTAAACATGCATCTTTCAACTTATTTTCCTACAGATCTCATCAATTTAACTTACATGTAAATAGCAATGTGGTGTATTGTTATAGACTATAGTTTTTTGACAGCAGTTATGACCTTGTCTCCTAACTGACAGAAAAAAATGTCTGTAAAAAAAAAAGTCGGTGTTCACACTGAAGTTATCACATCAGGCATATAGTGACACAGGCAGTGTAATAGGTGTGTGTGGTAGTCTGCTGCTTTTTTTAAAGAGATCTTAGTTCTGATAACATTATTGCAAGTGGAAACAGAGCTGTTTGCTATTTTCACATAAATTGAGGTCATACACTTGCCTCAAAAACTATTAATTAAGACTGATTAAATCATTTTTTGTAAAGCGGGCTCGAATGGCTTTGCTCCGATCGAGGCTCCGTGCGGCCGATAATGATGGACTGGCGGCAAAATTGAAGGAAGCAAGTTTTTTTCCTCTTGTGCGACCAGATGTAATGGTGCTGTGTGCCCGCAAGCAACATCAATCTGCGGGTTTATGTACGGCGCTCTCCGGCTCAATACACAGTCCCGATCTGCTGTTGCTTTACTGCCCGCCCCATTCACTAAATCAGTTTTTAATGTTATGTTTTGAATTGAGTATCAAACTTAAATGATAACTTTAAACATACCCAATAATATATATTGACAACATTAAGACTTGTTGCGCTGCGCTTGATTTGAGTAGCATTTCCAACAAAAAATGACAAAGCCAGATCATGACAAATTCAACTACGGTGCCGTAATACATCGGCAAATATACGGTATGGGATTTCCCCTACGAGCCTTTCGCTGTTCGATGCATGCACCGCATGTTCAATGTATATCATTACAGGCGAAGATACATGCACAAAACACTGTTTTGTTAACCTGAAAATGCCAAGTTGCCACCGTTCTACGCACGATATTTCCGTGAAATATACTTCTCCGCACATAGTCAATCTCGACTACAGACAGCAGTTTTTCTGACTAAAAATTACAAAGGCACATCAAAAATATGATCTCTTGAAATTTTGAATACCAAAGAACTTAGATTGCAGCTGAATGTGACACATTTAGCTGCAGCCAACACGCTTATCTATGACCACAATACTACAATAGACTTCGATATGCAACTCTCCCCAGCTCCCTTGAAAATCATGCTTTTACTCTTCACCGACCGGTGCACGCACATGTCGGCTTGTTTTTTGTTTCTGCTTTTTTTTTTGGCAAGCACATGTGCACAGTACCGAATACATTACAAGCAGAGATAAACACCCTTTGATCTTGAAGGTACGCCCCACGTCCACTACGTACACAACTGGTCACCGTCAATCAACCACTCTCTAACTGGAAGTTTATAAGACTAGCCAGGTGATTGGCCAACTCCCATCAATGTGATTTTGTAGAAAGGGAGTGTAGCCAATACGCTACATGATAGTCATGGACCAGCATCCCAGTCGGAGGTTTCAGATAATGCATGATGAAAAAAAATTTACTCGTGAAAGTCAAAACAAAACTGACAAGGCAGACATGATTCTCCAGTGCCGGCTGATACCATTCAAGAATTAAAGGTAAATAACATGATTGGGGGTAGTCCTCAACTTGGGCTGAAACTACTCTAGCATCAAGTAAACTATGCATGGATTCTCCTGTGAAAATCTTGTGGTCAAACGTTGACTCGTTCTAAAATAAACAATGTAAACATCAGTCGTAGCAAGGAAACCTGCTGTGTGGCTCTCTATGGG
>JZLH01S0051448.1:0-10465 GCA_001188425.1 Eucidaris tribuloides | reverse complement strand
TCTATTTACTTATTTATTTACTTATTAATTTACTATTTTCTACTTCGGTGGTTGCTGTCCAGGCTCCAGATGTAATATTACTTGCCTGTGCCTACGTATAAAATGCTGTTTTGGCTTACTCTAGGCCTACGCTCTTAATCGGAACATGATACTTTTTTTTAGAATAAGAATGGAATGATTGCAACATGTTCACATAATCATTAAGGTATAGATCTGCGGTCGTTTGAAAAGTTTTGATGTCATATTCACAATATTTCCGTAACTCTGGCAAAAAACCATTTTTTTTAAAGAAAAATTCACAGTCAGGAGAAAATGGACAAAATGCAAATTTCTGTGTCCAAACTGCTATGAAAGTTTACACTAATTTGAATGAATGTTGTATCATGTTGTCAAGAATTTGATTTTCGTTAATAGGCTATGATACCACACACACGGTAAGAGTAGGTTCCATTCAAACGAAATCTTAAAATTGCTCAATAGATTGCCATGTAGGCAACCCATAGAACTATGGGGTAGTATAGCGCCAAAGATGCTATACTACCCCAGACCGCGGCAATTGTTGCTAGGCCGTCCCACTTCATAACACAGGACATCCTCGCCGCTCATCTACCCGCGCTCCATTGATATCAACGCTTGAATAACACGCACGGCCACACGTTCCCATCAACCAAGCCAAAGTCACGTAAATTAGCAACCCAGATTTGCCGGACAGTAAATGTATCATTAAGTTATCTTTGCAGCATATGAAGACACCTCAACGGACGTTTTACGTTGAAAGGTAATACAAATAAATGGTTTTATATTCATTAATTTCACATTCCATAAAATTTGTGTTTTGCATCAAACAGCGGTCCAAAACAACCGCTACCGCGAGCTATTGGAGAGGAACCAGTCCTCGCTACGGGAGACTCCCAAGCGTGTCGTACCGTACACATGCTGTTTCAGCTAATAATGTGGTGTTAACTTTGAGTAATATCACATATTTTATAAAAATGCAGTGATAGGTAACATTTGATAAATAAGTGAATATATATTGGGGCCGTTTATGCAAAGTTTTGATGTCTGTGACAAAATATTTAAATATGAGTAAAAACTATTCAAAAATTAAATTTTTGAAAAAACGTAAAAACTGACATTTTTGGCCTAAAAGTTGTTAATCAGCACAATTCAATCAGTGTGGTATCACTTGTAGAAAATTTAAATGCTAAAATGATACCAGAACTATGTGTATAGGGAGGTGTCCGCCATGCAGGAGATCGATTTGTCAAAACTGGTGCAATAGAGGTTTGCGGACATGGGGCGGCCATTGTTGGGAAAAGGCGCCCTCATAGACGAGGCATTGGGTTGAGGAGAATTTCGAGGTGGCCGCCGTGAGATTGTTCTGACGGGCGCCGGCGGTGGCGAGGGGATATCGAGATGCGGCGGGGGGCGGGAAAGTGTGGTGGGTTATGACGGAAGTTTGGAGAGCGATTCGAGCGCAAAATATGCAGTTATTGCTCCACCAATAGAGGTTATTTTGCTTCAGAGATTAAGTTCTCATTCCAACTGATACTGACAAAATATAATTGCGTATGTACAAAAGCATGTGTTATATGCATTCTTGAATATGAGAGGAAAAAATGTCGATATTAATACTAATTTCATTAACAACATCTAGACAACGTTACAGAGAAGCTATACAATGCTTATTCTAAAGATAGTTTCACAGATGGACAACTTTCTCATTTATTGTCTGATTTGGTTCAAGTTTTGTTAGAACTACAATCAAGTAGCAAGCATGTTATGTAGTTAGAGTTTAATTATCACTTGAGGTTTTCTTCAACTTAATTTGAACAGAGAATGCATTTTGAAAAAATAAAGTTGTAAAAATGCATTTAACTACATCGTACGAATAAGCAATTCATAAGGACACCTGCATTTGTTTTACACAAGGTATACTCATAGATATAGCAAATCTTTAACTATATATTGAAACACAGATGATACGTATTTGTAAGCAAAATTTGTTGTTGGAATTTTGTATTATATGTTTATAATTGAAGCTTGAAAACAATGTGCAAATTAAGGAATTTTTTTAGGAGTGATAATCATCACAAAGTTTCAACAATTCATAACTTTCTTATTCATAGTATAAAGTCACCAAATCTTTTTCACTTTTTTGTCCTTAAATGTTAAAAGCAACTTGCCCCCAGGAACCCACACGCTTAAACTTCCCAAATTTGCATTGGCTACAGACAGGGATGATACCTGAAATCATTCGAAAGCATTCAAGGAATGAATGTGTTGATACAATCATTAAAAAAATGTATTTGTTTAATTGTTCATTGAGAGAAATATCTAAATTGTTTCATTTGTAAGTCTTACTATTGAATTGAACTGGACACCACTGATTTAATATTGGTTAATAGGTAATACTGCGACTGTATTATATCTAATCCTTACCGTGTACAGAGCCGTGGTTCTAAGTGCCCTTCTTTATTGTTTTGAGACGTGGACCACCTACAGCCAGCACACCAAGCAGCAGGAGCAGTTTCACCGACGGTGCCTGCGGAGGATCTCCAACATCAGTGGCGGTAGGCTGATTGTCCAATCTCCAGGTTCTGGAAAAGTGCAGCCTTCCCAGCATCGAGTGCATGATCATCAAGTACCAGCTGAGACGAACAGGACATTTTGCATGGAAGACGACAGGATTCCGAAGATGCTGCTGCACGGACAGTTGAAGCAGGGACACCGAGGTGAGGTAAAACCCCTCAATAGGTACAAGGACACACTAAATGTAAAGCTCAAGAACTGCAACTTACAGTGAACCCTTTGGAAGCAAGTGTCCTTGTCAGAGCTCTTTGGATCGAGGCACTAGAGTACGTAAAGCACAAAGGCTTTTGAAACCAAGAGAGCAACCGCCACGCAGTCAAAGAAGCAGAGAAGGAAACAGAGTTTAACTTCTTTGGATTCCTTCCCTTGCAGTGTCTGTGTGCGGTCATGTGCCTCACGAATTGGACTTTATTCTGACAGGAGGACTCACCTCCTGCTTACATGGACTTATTTGTCGCATTGAAATGAAACCCATCAATTTACTTTTTAGTTGATCGAAATGAAAGCTGACAACATGCTTAAAATATTTCTATCGTTATACGAAGAATACAGAGCAATAAAGATTTATTTCATTCTACAAACTACAAAAGGGATATATTAAAATAGTGCGATGATGGAGATGCATGCCAATATATGAATGTTTGAAAAGTGTCTTTCTATTAACCATTTCAGTACTACACGTACAATATTTCATGCAAAGTCAAAAAAGTTTGACGGTGTGGTATACTTAGTGGATAAACTTAGAAATACGACAGAAGTTGCAATAGAATTGATCAAGCAAAAATGCAGTCATTGGTGATGGTGTTGTTGGTGATGATAGTGATAATCATGTCGATGATGATGGAGAAGGAAATGATGATAATGATGATGAAGATGAGGAAGAGGAGGAGGGGGAGGAAGAGGTGGTGGAGGAGGAGGAATAAGATTGTATGGTGAAGATAGTGATAATAGTGATAAGTAAAGAAAGGAAGACATTATCATTATCAGTTGTTGTGAGCGAAAGTAACTAGCACCTAGATCTGTCACCCGTATGAATCTTCGGTCATCATCAAAGTCTACACTTGCACCTGGTCCTCGCACCCACACCCGTTACGGCGATCGTGCCTTTTCTATCTGTGCTCCCCTCCTTTGGAACAATCTTCCCACCCACATCCAAAATGCACCAACCCTGGACACTTTCAAACGAACACTCAAGGCAAATCTGTTTCAACAATAATCTGGATTCCGATACTGAATAGTGACTTTTATTTGAACTTCACCCATTTGTTTCATTTAGCTCTACAATAATTAGTATTTATGTAATTGTGTCTCAATTTATTTATTTCTAATGTTAATTTTGTTGGTGTTTTTTTTCATGTATAATTATGTATTTGTAAAGCGCTTAGAAACAAAGTGTAATAAGCGCTATATAAATGTTAATTATTATTATTATTATTATTATTATTATTATTAATGGCACGATAGAGTAAAAAACAAGGTGGTGGTGATTGTGATGACGGTGGTGATGATGATAGCAATGATGATTATCATGGTGATAAATATGAACCTGGTGATAGTAGCGATAATACACATTTATGATCCGATATAGTAAAATTGATATTTTGAGACTTCTTGTCACTTTTTACCATTGAAAACGAGTTCTAAACACGCTACTCAGGTGGATACGAATTTATAAAGTATTATGGTGTTGATGATGGTGGTAGTGATGAAAGAGCCGATGATGACGATTATGATGATGTCGATAATGAAGATGATGATGACAAGAACGGTGATGATTGAGATGATATCTTAGATAATAGATTCAATGTATAAAATCTCATAGTTTGATACCCCCTTGTTATCTTTCACTATTCAAAACAAGTCCTAAGTACGCCGAGGGCAACGCATCAGCAAGTGTTATCTACCTTAAGCCTACCAGCGACGAAAAATTATCTTCTCGGGTTGCTGTTAAGGATTGGGTTTCGCACGTGCTATTCCAAGTCCTCTGTGCCAGGCCGTCACCAATAACATCCTTCTTATCGCGAGCTTTAAGTGGAGTTGACGCGTGTGATCAGTTAATGCTCTAAGCCTTAAAGGTGTTGTTATCGATTGTACGAACGTGGGGAATTGTAACCAAAATTTAACCAAATTTAACATGGACTGAATGAACTTTAAAAAAAAATCAGTCGTCTTTTTCAGGGGAGACGTTCCACAACAGTTTATTACACATTTTGATGAGTTTTATCATCTCTGCTGAGTCGACTTAATGATGTTCAAACACTATGGCATATAGGAGGTACGTGGACATTGAAAATGTAAAAGCTATTTTAACAGATATTGGGTTTAAAATACTAAACTAGACGAAGCTGTAATTAATGTGAAATTTCAGTCTATGAAGGACGCAAACGTAAACGACACATTAAAAACGTTGTGATACTCAAAGTATTGACATGCTTTACACGACCGTACACATAATAAGTCCAGGCTTCTTCCCTGTCTAGGGTCATATGACTTAATATTAAAAATGTCAGTATCTTGGAAAAAAATAAGGAAAATGTGTTCTCGGGAATGTGAACGCAACTCGAAGCTAGATAACATATATTAAGCCGTGCATACGAGTCCAATACTATAATACTATAAATTAACCTAATATGTGTACAAATAATTGTAAATCATCTGGTCATTCTATTCACTCATTGAAGCAAAATACAAAATGCAAGAAAAATTGGTTCTTACTTTGCGTTTTATCATGATAGGTTCTCAATTGCTAAATTATTCCTATTCATATAGATAATGTTCACATTAGAAACAAATCATGATTTTTCGTTTATGATCAGGTTTCATCACACGAATGTGACTGTGTATTAGTTATAATTCTCATGCCAGTGACATGAG
The DNA here is from genome assembly GCA_001188425.1 of Eucidaris tribuloides. Lineage (NCBI taxonomy): Eukaryota > Metazoa > Echinodermata > Echinoidea > Cidaroida > Cidaridae > Eucidaris > Eucidaris tribuloides. Next base: position 4,999 of record JZLH01S0051448.1, on the reverse strand, counting down.
TCCTTACTTGTGAAGCAGCGATGTTAGGCAAGGGATTTTTATTGAGACTAATCAAAGACAACGCTGGAAATTGTCACTTGGAACGTCTAGACGCGATCCATACACGTTACTCGTGTCATGACTTTAGTTCATTCTCATTAGTACCGCGGAGGAGAAGTCGGAACTGGTTATTCAATAGGGTCGCAGACCTCTAGAGACGGCACACGAGACAGAAAGTACAGACAAGAAGATAAGAAGAAAATCTTTTGAAAAGCAAAGTTCACCCTGACGTCAAGTTGGTTTTAATAAAAGCAGAAAAACGAGAGAAACATAATATGTTTCTCTTATTTTTCATTTTTCATTGATATTATCAATGAAAGTTTGGCGAAAATCCACCAAAGAATAAGAGAGTTATGAAGTTTCAAAGTTTTAATTTCGTGACGTCACATGTTAGCAGTTCCCCATGAGTCATGTTATATAAATTATATAAATTGTCATTTTTTAATGGTTCATGATAATTGAATGGGTTTTTTTATAGAAGCCTGTATGAAATAATATGTCTAATTACATATTGAATGCTCACATAAAATCATTTTCGAATTTCTGAGAAAATGGTACTTTACCTCTGTTATTCTTTGGTGGATTTCGCCAAACTTTCATTCATATGTTTCGCTCATTTTTCTGCTTTTATTACAATCAACTTGACGCCAGGGTGACCTTTGCCTTAAAATTAAACAAGACAAGAATCTTTTCATATCATTCATTTTCATCTAATGTAGCTTTTTGAAAGGCAGAAATTAAATGTAGCCAATTCTACCCGAAGTCTTTTGATTATCTTTGCTAACTTGTTTCAATGTTCCCCATATATGCCGTTTGTATTATTATGAATCAGTCGTTGTCGAACACGGCTACAAATACCTGACACCCATTAGAATTCCGAAAAAGCCATACGTTCTTCAAACATACCTTTGTGTCTAGTCTGACATTGCAAAAGTGATGAATTACATCCATTCTATTTATAGCTCGACTTGTCTCACCGTGAAAGAAATAACGAGGAGCCGATAGCAAGCAGCAATTTATAATAACAGTTTATGACAAATCATCAGGTCATTAATATATATTTTAGCCGGGGTGTGAAGGTCTGATGTCCCCCATTCAGAGACTCGATCTGGCAATAGCTGATTCAGAGAAAGCGACGAACCTCACAAAGGCCACTAATGTTACCGTCCATCATTTCGAGTCTAAAATTTCGTAATGCTAAACCAGAAATGTCCAGAAGAACGCGGTAATTATCGCTGGACAATCTTACCGTCGACAAGAGCCAAGTAGTGATAAAGATGTTCAGTTTCTTTTTTCTCTCTCAGTTACTCTTCTCCTTGAGGGACACGTTTGTGGGCCATTTGAGCTCGCTGTCATGCAGGCTGAAGTCGTTTAAACTTCCTGCGAAACGTCTGTGCGTAATAATGGTGTCGGATTGAGATGAATCATCTTAATATACACCGACCAGGCCTGACTTGTGGCGAGTAATTCATTATTGCAGTGGAAGAATCCCCCTTGGACGATAAATCACAGAATAGATCTCAAGTCGTCTTTGTTTTACCTTCAGGAGGTGTGCAGCATAAAATGCAAGGCGAAGGTCTACATGACGGTGAACACGATGGAGCTGCTTGAAGTTAACGCCGCGTATCGGGACATATTTCCTTGCACAGAGTTACATGATTTAGTAAACTAATCGTTATACAACTATACTATACTTTAATATACACAATTCCCACGAATATCCTATAAATAGGACTCCTCTTATAATTATAGTTGTTGTGTAAAATTGTATCTAATTCATTTGCAAATTAAGTATGTATATGAAGGGCATCTTTGTGTAACATTACTATGTGAAATGAATGATTTGGCAATGAATCGTACGATAAATAAATCAAATCATATAATATATGCAAAAATATGAGGTATAACACGTCCTTTGGATTTTGCCAGTATCGGAATGGCAAAATAAATACTTTTCTTTCTTCGAAAGGTGGTCAAAATGTTGTTCACATAATATAATATATTTCACTCGTATTTTAGCTATTTAATCCCAATTTTTGTAAAAGTGTCCAAGCATTAAACATTATTTTGACCAAATATGGATAGATTACAATTCTCATAATGTTTCGATAGCATTGTTTACCCACATTTAGATTTTGTAACCTATGTATGTTTTAAATATAAGGATATCACACAAACTTCTACAAGATGAATTACATGATAAAGTAACATAAGTTGTGTCAATATTATTTTAGTAATTTTAGCGCGTACAATTTGAGCACACGTAAATGAATGTGTAAATACAGTGGCGACCGAAAGTATCGTCGCGTTCCAAACGCGTTCTGAGAAACGCGTTCCATGAAACGATGTTCAAACGCAAATCCATCATAGCAAATGCGTGTCTTGCGTTTATTGAAACAAAATTCGTTTCTGGGATTGCGTTTGCACGCGTTTGGAACGTGACGATACTTTCGGTCGCCACTGTATGTGCATAAACACACATGATGTGCATATAATATATATACCTGCTTACTGTTTAGATACATGACATTTTGTAAAATCGACAGACCTGGAATTTTGTATATAATTATGCCATAAATATAGTCTGTGAACTTTTGCACCATGAGTGACAGTCAGAATCAAAACGATAATTTAAAAACTTGATACACGATGTAGTTTTGGAGCATATATTTGCCAATTTGACAAATTTCTGAGACATGCAATGAACTTTTATATCGACAACCAATAATGTATCCAAAATTGTCGTAGTACGAAGCGATGGTCACTGTATAATTTCAATATCAGAACCTAAATTTCAATCGATTATGATAACAGTTAAAATAGTGTAAATATTCCGTGCGTTAAAAATGAAGAGCGAACAACGTGGCTGGAGTAGCGGCGGTAGCAACATTTTATCAAATTCGATTTGCTAAATATCATATCGTTGGAAAGTACTGAATTGAAAAAGACTCTGTCATAGAACCCATTTGAAATGAAAAAAAGTTGCACGATATATAATGTTTATTAATGTTTACAAGAATGTTGAGGGGAATTGGAGATGACGATAATTGATGACGGTGATTCAGAAATTGATGTTTCTCGTCAAACTCTGTAATGTATTTCTCTAATTCAAGCCAACACAACAAATACGTAATTGTAAATCGAGTCTTCATATACCTTCCCATTTTGGTAATGTAATGCGTTAACTTAAAAGTGAGATTTATAACTTTTTATAACTTAACTTGGACTAAGAATCATCAAGCAAAAACAAGGAAGACAAAATTACAAGTTTGGTAATCTGAATGGTTGACATGCAGCCATGTGTCACAAATCTTATCAATGATACTATATCAAAAGCAAGATCTATTTATATTCACGGTGATATCGGTAAATTAGGATCAAATATAAAACATGAATCCTTTAAAAAAACACAACCACTTTTTATCCCTCTCAATTAATGTTCTCGGAGACCATGATACTGGAATGTTCATGTATGTGCACATGCAACAGATCAAATTGCAGCTATTTATAACTAAATTATTCTTTAGTCGTGTCCAGATTATCCCATTATCCCTCGTACAGCGTACTTTCTTATGCAGTAAAGCTGCGACTTTTTTTGTTTGCTCGACGTCAAGAAATTAACTAATATATCACGCGAAAACGATTTAAAGTTAGTGTGCATTTTTTGCACGTAACAATACATTTGATACCATCAACCCGTCTCTATAAGGTCGATTCAAGGGTCAATTTGAATGGTGAATTTCTGTTCTGACACGGAAGTTATAATATTTTAAAAAGTTTCTATACCCCCCCCCCTTCACCAGGGGCGTCGATCCTGGGGTTGCAAGGGGGCAGTTGCCACCCCAATGAAAATATTGGGGACAAACATATCGATTTGCACCCCAATGATTTTGAAAACTTGAAAAATTCATAATGATATTTTTAAAAAAGCATTGGAAAGCAAACTTAGCATAAAAATATTATTAAACATACAAAATTGTCAAATTTTCGGCGTGCTTCACGCGCAAAGTTGTATATTACAATTTGGCGCTCGGAGCAATCTTTATTAAAATCCTTTAAACATTACTAAAGTTGAGTGAATGAAAGGGATTATTCATTATTTATTTATGCCTCCACCAAAAAAAAAAACCTACTAACTTCATGTAACCGAATGAAAACATTTTTGTTCTGTTTCCGTTCAAATTAACTTCATTCATTGACCCATGACAATCAGCTATTTGCCCAACGACCCTGACTCTTTAGCACGCGAGGTGATTTCTTATTGCCGATGCATCCGTCTCCCATTACTGTCTTCTTGGAATTAAGACAGATCTGTGATGATAACCATGAAACACGCCGCTCATTTGACCCCCTTTTTCTGAAATAATGAGATCAGCTTAGAATCAAATTAGAAACGAGATTAGTGACCAAATGATTACGAAATAGCTTTTTGCATATCTGCCGCAAGTAAATTGATATAATTTTATTTGTGCAGACTTTTTCTTTAACGCAGGTAGGCGATGTCACGGACGGAGAACGCAAAACGTAAAAGAACGACTATAAAAGTTCGCAAATCTCCCGGGACGCCATACTGCATATCTAAAACTCCCATCTTTTTCGCAATCTTCTCTTCTATATTCTAAGCTCGTGGGATTACGAGAAGCAGTAAGGTTGGATGCATTCAACTAGTTCTCGCTGCCTGTTTGTATCCCGAGATGTTCTGATGTTATCGTATCTTATTCATACCGTCTGTCGTACAATTTATGCTCTAGTGAAATGCGAATACATGTGGAGATTAAAAACGGTGACGTACATTTTGTTTTAAAACTGGTAACATGTGTTTTTTTCTTGCTGCTGATAGTGAACGAAGTATGTTGAGTTTGTTGAAGTTTTAATAGCGTCTATGAAATAACACTGCGCAAATTCAGTTTATAGTGTATGTTTTTAGTAAATCTCTATCTGTATGTATTTTGGTCTTGTA
>JZLH01S0051443.1:4060-16765 GCA_001188425.1 Eucidaris tribuloides | reverse complement strand
ATCAACACCTCAGTCTTCTATTTGGGAGTCGAGTACACTTTCAGCAGAAAATTCTGTGTGTAATTCTAAACTCTTTTTTTTTTTTTTACAATTGCCAGTATTCGCTGTGACAAGCAAATTATTTTGTAAGGGCTCAGTTTCTATCAGGATCTAACACTTTAAAGTAGACTGTATTTTCAGGATTATTTCTCCTCAAGGAAACAAATTCAAGACAAATTCTTCCAGCGTAGATTAAGTACTAAAATTATTGTACATTGGTGTATGTTTCAACTCATTTGGTTGTGGAGGCAGTTTCAAGTACACCCCAGTTTACCATTGCCCTTTAATTCACTGGACGATAAAGAGCGAGATTTCTCCAGCTGGAGTCTATGGAGAATGTGTGTAAAATATGAAATCAAATCATCTCCAATGGGTTAAGACACCACTGTGTTCGTGATGAGAGTTCATGCCTGCATTTTAATTCTTTCAGCTGAAAACGGTGAACTGCTGATTGTTACCGTGGCAACTAACGAGACTGATGGCTACAAGAGGTACATGAAGTCGGCGGAGCAGTTTGGTCTCAATGTCAAGGTAATGTACTGTATTAACCCGTTACCTCCAAGATTGTGAAATATCCCATAGAGTTAGTATAGAGCGCATCCGGTTCCCGTAGCCATCGGGTTAACTCTCAACCCACCAATGTTGTTGACCTTGTCCATCAGCCTGAGGTCTTTACCCATTATTGTCAAACTGAGTCTAATGGTTGATGGATTAAATGACTGATTTAAGTCGACACGTTGTTTGTGAAAAAATCTTCGATTTGGATATAAAAACACACACACAAAAACAGAAATGCAGAAGAAACTGGGTGTGTGACAAAGATGATGTTGAAAAAATCATGGCAAAAAAGGTCAGGACTTGATTTCTCTATTTTTTGTTTACAATGAGAAATTTGGGAGGGTCAAAGTGTCTGACTGACTAAAATGATGAATTAATTTTCAAATCAACCCAGTTTTTGACTGATGGGGCCAATGGTTAATATAAATGATGAATTGATTTTCAAATCAACCCAGTTTTTGACTGATGGGGTCAATGGTTGATAATATAAAAATAAAATTGGAAAAATATTAAAATTACTAACCTTGATTACCTGTATTCGAGAGACAAAACTACAGTGTACTATGTATCTAGTCATAATTAATCTGACCTAGAAGCACACAATACTGTTGTACAGTGCCGGTATTAGTTCTCTCGCAATATATTCATTTCAATATTTCTCCTGAAACACTGTTATTCGGGATGTATTTATGCAACCAAAGGGGAAAGGGGGGCTGGGGGTGGGAGGAGGTGGGAGGAGGTTGCAGATACATGTACCACCCCATCAGAAACCCAGAAAATAGATCCCTTTATTAAAACTACCTCTTCAGTCACCGGAACCATGGTAGTGTATTTTGTACAAAAATATATTCTGTACACACCCGCCTCGACAAACATACAAATAGCCAGTTTGCTTTCTTAACTCTTAACGTGCCGGAGGATTTTAACCTCTATGGACTTTATGTGTATTATTTGTCGCAGATCTGCGACTTCGGCACGTTAAGAGTTAATGTTCATCTTACTGAATCATTTATTGACCACAAGTTAAAAATACATCATTTCTATTTGTACCAAATAATTACCGGTGTCAATAGCAGTGGAATTACACCATCCCAGTGGGTTTCCGAAACAAGATAGCCAAGGCCATTAATTATTCAGGTTCTTGGCTCGGCTCTATATAGTGCCAGGTTTAACTGATCCTTTTTCAAACTTCCCCCGCAATCAATATCCATATTTGATGAGGTCCTGTCAGTATTTCATCTCAGAGGTGATATCCAATTTGCCAGTGCAATTAGGGAGGTGTCAAAAGAGAATTGATATGGCATTTCAAAGTTTTCCAGGTGATTGTACGGTGTATTTGCAGTGTATACAGACCTGTGTATTTATTGTGAATGTTTGCGTATGTTTTGGTTGCATGCTTGGATTACTTGTCAGGTCAAAATTTGTTAGTTACATGTATGGACTATATGTCTTTTTTTATGCCCAGCCTCCAAGGTTTTTTTAATTCTGTAAAGCACTCTCTGTTTCTGTAGGTGTAATGGGGTCATTTTCGTGGAATAATGTTATAAATAGCATAAGAGGAAGTGCAAAATGATCTTTGCTTCTCAGCAAAATAAATTGGATCTAATCATATCCACTCTTTAAAAGTTGCCTCTTATTGATCTGGCTTTTTTTGCCAGTTAAGAACATTATGTTATTTTACTTGAGAGTCCAGTTGCATTGCAGTCTGTACTATTCTGTAGTCTCATTTTGTGTTAATCTTTTTACTTGAAAAGAACTAAAAAATTCTGACTCTGCCTTAGGCAGTTTAACCCTGAACTCGGTCAATTTATTTATCATGGATTTAAATTGTGATATTAATCAATGAATTTTTTGACAAAAAAAATGATAGCTAAAAAAGATTGGTTTTGTGACAAAATGGGGGAAAATGAATTATTTCCCATTTTGTTTATTGGAAGGAAATTTAAGAACTAAATGTTTTAAGGCACTTGCATGTTTTAAATGATGGATTGACTCATTTTCTATCAAATGAACCCCTTTTCCACCAATTCGGGCAATTTTTGAGTTGACTGTTAACCAGCGTCCAAGATTGTGTAATTTCCATGGTACATCCGGTTCCCTTAGCAAATGGGTTAAAAAAAGAATGATAACAGATTGATTTGATAGAATTTTAAATAATGATAATCCTGATGATAAATTGAAAAAATCTTATGTAAATTTGCAAAAAGTCCCCAGTAGCAATGAAGCCTAATTGCGAGAATACATGCATGTACCACTCCACCAATTGCACAACTACACGTGGAAGTGAGTGACGGTTCTCATGAACGTGGCACATTGATAGTGAGACTGTAGAGATTGCTACTGAACCGGAAGTCAACTATTGAATCTGACTGATAATAGTGATGTGTGAGTAGGAAGGAAGTCATTGTCTAGTCTTTTATTTGTGTTTTGTTTGGTAGGAAGTAAGACAGTGCCTGGACGAGACCGTGGAGCTACTTCCTGTGATCCTGTCCTTACTTTATGGCTGGCTGAGTTCATTCATGACAACACATAGACTGTTTAGAATATTAATTACCCCAAGGTGGTTGATAGCATATTTTGTTGATTGTCCGGCAGAAGGGCCCTAGTACGTGTAGCAAATGTTCTTGGCAGAATGGCCTTAACACCAAATTGTCTCTAATTTGAAAACTAATTGACTCTTTTCACATGAAATTAAAGTTGTGTGATATTTTGAGACCCTTCTGTCAGTCTGTAACATGTAAACTTATGCCAATATCAAGTAAGGCAACATTTCTTAACTCATTCAATACTAGAGCCTGTCCAGAGTAAAATAATCACTACAAATTTGCTTTCTCATCAAATCGGCAACATACTGGAATAGCCTATTATTATATATAAAGGGTAATGGGTATTGAATGATGTGTCAAACATTAGCCTAATTAATTATTTATTGGTGAAATTTTTATTAAGATCTTATTTTTCTTGTGAAATTTAAGACTAAACATAATTTTTGATTGAATAACTTTCACTTTTAAACAACATAAAGAAGAAAAACACGTCCATGAAACTATGTTTCTCATTAGTGTCAATAAACATCATCCCACCTAACAAAGTAAACAACCCAACCTCATCATAATAACAAGCTTTGGCCGAATATTATAATTTTATGATAGTAGCTAGTAAAGCCCAAGTATTTTGGGGATTTTTTGTTATTTGAAAGCTTTAGTTGCCCCAAGTCATAACCCCTCAATGATAGATCTCTGAGTTCTTAATTTTTTTTTAATATAGTAATGAAAAACGTGGGGGACGCCCGCAAAAATTTTACATTTACTCTATAAGGTTAAAAAGGCTTAACGGTTACATTGTTATACCTTCATCTGAAAAGCAGACGCAGACTCTTTCAGATGAAGGTATATACCCCCTCTATAACCTTTTAACCCTATTGATCTATAATGGTAAAATATTAGTCAAAAATGTCGGGGTCCCCCCCCTCCCCCGACATTTTCATTTAATTAATTTTTAAAAAAACAAAAATACAAAGACAAAAAAGGTGGGTATATGAGTTATAACCTCATTCTGAAAGAGCTGAGTCTGCCCTTTCAGAGGATGTAGTAAACACATGTAACCTAAAGCCTTTTAATCCTTTAGATGCCTATAATGTAAAATTTTGGGGTGCGCCCCCCCCGCCCCCGAGATTTTTTCATTAATTAATTTTAAAAAATAAAGACATCAGACCATATATATGCAGGATTATGACTTTGGGGCATAAGCTTTCAAATAACAAAATCCCCAAAATCTAAACTTGCGGCCTTTAAATCTCATTAAATATTCATAACAACATGAAATATTCATTATTGACCTTGGCATCACCTAGTTCATTGAATAGCTATAGTTTTTCTCACTTTTAGCATATTCATTAGATGGGGCTGTAAATACAGCCACTTCCAAGATAAAAGCAAACCATCAAATATGTGGTCCTAGTTAGAGAACACTTATTGTTAAGGCCCTTCTGCCAGGAACACATGCTGAGGCACTTGTGCCGAATAAGCGACGATCTGGTGTGTCCAGATGATTGGGACTACCCTAGAGTGTTTTTACCTGGCAGCCAATTCACAAGATTTCATAATTGCTGACATTGTAGGAGTAAGCTAATGTGTGATCATCGGACTTACTTTGCTTTCTTGTACAAAGTGCTGCAAAAGCCCTAATGCAAAGCGTTCATGGTCATTTGAGTAAGCGAGGCCCACAGTTTGCTGTTTGTACCCATATTTCAAACTTTCAAATAGTAGTAGCAGTAATTATGATAATAAATAATACTTCTACTACTACTACTACTACTAAATGTCCTACTATTACTACTTCTACTACTACTACTTCTACTACTACAACTGCTAAGTGCTACTGCTACTACTTCTACTACTACTAATTACTAACGTACATGTATTATTATCATTATGTTCATATTTATGATTATTATGTTTGTGTAGGTATTGGGAATGCACCAAGAATGGAGAGGAGGGGACATCACCAATGAACCAGGAGGAGGTCAGAAACTCAACTTCCTGAAGGAAGAGCTGGTCAAGTACAAGGACCGAGATGACCTGGTCATCATGTTCACTGACAGGTACATGTAGGTGTAGGGGTGCCAGTCGTGGGTTGGCAAAATATAGGGGGGGGGGGGCAAACATCAATTTGCCCCCCCCCCCCAATAATTTTGACACATTTGTACAACGTAGTGCAAGGATACTTTTTAAAAGCAGTCCAATATACTATGAACCATTAAACTCAACATAAGAATACTACTAAACATGCACAATTTTCAGATGTTCTCAGCCCCCCCCCCCCCCCCCCCAAAAAAAAAAACTTGAAAAATGGATCGACGCCCCTGGGTAGGGGTAAATTCCGTTACCATCTCATTACCAAGCAGTAAAGCCCAATACTAAAAACAATGCAACAGTTTACCTGTGTGAGTCTCACAGGTAAACTGTTGCATTGTGACTGCATACTACACATAGACACATAAGATGCTTCAATTCAAAGTTCCAAGCCAAACACAGTGAGTACAGTGAAGAAAATAATGACTATTTATTATCAGTTAATTGAACACAAAATTTCAAGAATCTGTTATTCCTCAGATTTTTGAACATGTTTTCCTCTCATGGCAATCAAAATTTTACTTGCCATATCAGGCAAGTAAATTTTAACATTTTGATCTTTCACTTGCCTGACATGAAATTTTACTTGCCAGCTGGCAAGTGCTAGTGTCAAGCCTTGTGTAATGATGTGTTTGTAAAAAATAAATGCCTGAAGATCCCTCAGGTTAACTCCTTTTGGAAATAACTACATGTACCATGTTAGCTCTATTTTAAATTCCTAATAAGCGATATTCTGACAAGTAAAGAGTGAACACTCATAAAACTAGTTACACAGTTATGCTAGTCGGTGCATTATAAGATGCAGATTTTCATTTGTATTGTATTGCATATAAACATTGTATTCTATTTATAGCTATGATGTCATCTTTTCATCTGATGGTGAGGAGATCCTGAAGAAGTTCAAAGCCATGAATGTCAACCTTCTGTTCTCAGCAGAACCCTCTCTTTGGCCTGATAAATCTCTACAGGTAATCCATTAATTTTGATCATCACTTGCTTTCCCATTCAATTCGTATAATGCCATCTGTTAACCTATTTCATTTGTTATTTAATTTAGGACTTAGTTAACCTGTTGGAGACAATTTGATTCAATATAACACACATTCTTCATGGACCCCAGCCTGAGATATCTTGGTGTTAGTCGCTAATGGGTTAATCTGTAAACTGTCCACAATTTTTCTGTTTTTTAAAATTAATTTATTAATTTATTTATTTATACATTTATTTATTCATGTGTTAATTTACTTATTTGTTTGTTTATTTATTAATTCATTTTTATTTTGTAATTCATGATTTATTTCAATATATTACAGATTTTATTAATCTATTATTAATGCACTTATTTGTTTACTTGTTTATTATTTATCTGTTTATTTGTAAATGTTCCTTTCGATCTATGTTTGTTATGTATTTGTAGGGAGATGACGGTGATGCGAAGACGAAGCCCAAAGCTATGAAGGTCTACTTCCTCTTTTTAGCAGAACTCCTTTTTAAAAATTTATTCTCAGAAAACTTGCCAATTTGCATTATTTTGCTCCATTATTTTATAAATTAAATATCCAAACTATTAAAAATACAACTAAATTACACACTGGAACCAGTGAGATATGAGACAGGGGCCCCTGGGGAGTGGAGGTCAAGTCTTAAAGTCCAAAATTCAGGCAAAAACAACACAAAGTTTGAACAATATTAGTTTAAAATTTCGGTAAGTTCATGAAAAAAAGCTCTTTTAATTTTTAAATAAAAATATGACTCGAAACAAAAACCTCCTTTTTGTTATAAAATAGCCAAATCCTACCTTAGTTTTATTGTTTGCAAGAACCTGCCAGAATTTTCCTCAATCTCCTTCCCCCATATTAAAGCAGCTTGTGCATAAATTGTCCCAAAGCTCCTGCCCAATTAGTAGCTTCTGGCTGAGTTTCCCACAAGCTTCTTCCTGAATAGATGCTACTGCCTGATTTTCCCTGAAGCTCTTGCCCCATTAGCAGCTTTTGCCTGAATTTCCCCGATGCTCGTGCCCCATTAGCAGGTATTCCCTGAATTTCCCTCAAGCTCATGCTGCCCTATTAGCAGTTTTTGCCCAAATTTTTCGTCAGCTCCAAGCTTCTATGAATCTTCTTTAACTGTCACAACTCTGTTTGCCAATTTGCTCTGCATGGAAGTGGATCCCTTCCCTTTTCCATCTTCTCATTTTCCTTTTAATAACCTAAGAGTTGCCCCCCCCCCCCAACCCTCCACCACCACATAAATGTAAAACATTTGATTTTTTGGGGCAGTAATCAGATATTCATGCTAAAAAATGTGGTGTCCCCACCCCTTTCATCAAAATGAGGAGGTCTCACGTGCCCATGATTGGACATTTCATATCTTTGTGTTGTGACAAGCTTTTGCTTGTTGCCTTTACACAGTATTTCACTATCAATGAAAATGTTTCAATCAATACTAGAAAAGTTAATGACTTCCATACACAACAGCTTTACATATCTTTTGAAAAAAAAAAATCAGCAGTCTTTAATAAATTTGTCCAGTTCTTTGGAATTATCTGCTCAATTCCCTGTGAAGCAGTAATTTACTCCCTATGTTTCAACGTAACTAATATACATGTTTTCTCCCAGATAAACTGTAAAACACTAAACATTTGCGACATGAAATTGTTGTGAATAGGATCTGATGGCCGTTTCGCGTGCATAAGACTTTCGCAAATTCCCAACCAAGTCTTGTATTGGTATCCTAAAAGGTGCATAGACACAAGCTTTTATGTGTATTTCACTTTCCCAAATCTCAACTCCTCGCAAAATTTTCAAAAGTTAAATCTCACGAAAATTTCTGGTTTTACAATATAATGCTGCACCTTAGGCATTTACATGTTTTGTACTCCTTCTCATTCACCATTTTCCTTGTCTTGTTTGTTGTATGTAATTGTATATTTGTATGTTTTGTTTAAATTTTCTGTTTCGTATTTTTTCAGTAAATTTAAAGGAATATTCTTAATAATTATCTTTGCATTAAAGGGTTATGGCAGATTGGAAGTAGCTCTCAATTTGGACCTTATGCTCCCAGAATCAAGTATACTGTTCAAACGTTTCCGCTGTGAAAATTTCATAGTCAGACATTTGCTTTTTGTTGCACAATTATTATCAGAAAATACTGTGTTAGTGAAATTTGTTGTGTAGTTTTCTATGAAATCAATTTCTTTTAGGGCTGCAGAATAATTAAATACTGGTAAATGAATGTTTATTTCTTGTTTCTCCTCAACTAAACAAATTCAAGACAAATCCTTACAGCCTGGATATACTGCACACTCTAGTCAGTGAATGTATTGGCATATGTTTGGTTCTTGAGACATTTTTGTACTTCTTCCAATCCTGCCACTACCCTTTAATCTTAGCCTCTCACAGAGTATCTTCATAATTTTCTTATATTTTGTTGTGTCTGTTTCTTTAATCATGTGTGTTCAGACTGTACGTAATGTAATGTTCTATGTTCTTATAATGTTTGTTCAATAAATTTAACATGCTTTTGTTGGATCCACCACTTTCAGAATAGTTCACATAATTTGTAGAATGAGTAATTTTTTTGTTCGCCTTAAGTGTAATGTCTCTTTATACAAAGTGGACTGGAAATAATTGATTTCAATTGAATTGAATTGTTTTGAAGAGCTTGCCATTAAAAATTAAATAATCTGGCAAAACATCTGGTTTTATTTTCTGCATGAAACAGTATTGAAGAAATGTCACATGGTATTTCATTCAAACTGCATTGTTAATGACACAAATTTTTGTGATGATTGTATGTTCATTAATATTATTAATTTAAAAAAAAGGTCTACTGTTTTCTTCAGTTCCAGTGTGTTGATTAATACAGAACAGCCATTCCGTGTATGTGTCACGTGAGTCACGCATGCTATATGTCACACAAATCACAAGCCAGGATATAGATAAAAAACCCCTCAAAAATAGTGAAGCTGATTACTTTACGCCCCCCCATGATCACATTAAAGCAATCATCTATACCCTGACTTGTGACTTGTGAAATACAGCATGCGTGACTCGCGTGAATGGCTGAGTACATGTACATTCTTAATCTTATCCTTTCCCCCAACATACATGTATTCCCATTAATCTGCAGGGTAGGTTGCTCTCGTCCCTGTCTTCTAATACCGTTTGCTGTGACTTTAAAGTTGTGTATTGTTATTATCAATTACAATATTGTCTTTCCATCGTTTTTGTGGTCGTCCCTTCCTCTTTTATGTTTGTGTGTATCACCTCTTTAACACTTTAGGTGCTACCGTGCTAACGGCACACCAGCTTGCCCACGTGTAACTCGATGGATACTAACGGCACTCCCGTTCGCCGAGAAGATATTCAGTTACATACCTTTTAATTTGAATGATAAATGTCACTGAAATTCTTACCAATGATATTTTTAATTAAAAATGCAGACACATTGAACCAACTGAATGGATTCAGTAAATATCATTAAATCTTGTCACTAAAGCACATTTCAAAATTTAAGCGTGTCTGGTGCTTGACTCCACCCACCCATACGCGACAACCAGCAATGGTGATTTGTATGTAATGGACAGATACAGATACAGAAATGACTTTAAATGTCTTGTCTTGATATCATTTTGATTTTTGCAGAAAATCATACAAAACAAACAAGTCTATGGTGAACACACCTGGATTTATAGCCCAGCGTACAAAGTGTTAACAAGGTTTTCATCCTCCATAAGTAACACAAGTCCTCATCACCATACAACAATTTGTGTTTTTCTTTCTTTCTGCTTTGTGTCTGTAAAGACACAGTTTTCCAATATTTGCCATCAGGTCACAAATAATTAACTGTAGTTTTGTTCTTTGTCATTTCAAAGAAACAGTACCCCCCAGTATCCGTGGGCTACCCATACCTATGCTCTGGTTTGTACATGGGTTATGCACCATACGTGTATCAAGCCGTCGTCTACAAACCTGCCAAAGATACAGATGATGACCAACTTTTCTTTACTCATCTCTTTCTGGACAAAGACCGACGAGTAAGTTTTTTACTTCCTGACGTCCAAGGAGAATTTATTTAGTAAATGACTGAATAGAATGAATACAAAATATGAAACAAAAATGCTGAATTAATCATAATTATTATAATAATCGTAGCAATGATAAAGAACATACAGTGATAATAATAATAATAAATGATGATGATCGTAATGATTATAATGATAATGATAAAGATGATGATGATAATAATAATAGATGATAATAATAGTAAGAAAGAAAATACTGATACATTGCATGGTTTTTTTTTCATTTGGTATGGTGGGGAGAGGTTCTTTAATATACCGTGTATTTCATAAATTTACAGTTATTATGCGTGGGGATCAACCTTACAATAGGTCATCCACTGAATTTTATTGATCCCACAACATGGTCATGTATTATAATCATATTTTGGTTGTTTATTTGAGTCCTTTGTTTTTTTGTTATGTATAATAATTTTGGATTTTGTATGATTTGTTTTAAATCACAGTACTATATGATTGTAATTTTGCTATTTTATTTGAATCACGTTGAAATAAACTTTAAATTTAACTTTGTGTGTGATTATTGAGCTGAAAAGTAGCCTGGTCAAGTTATGCAAAGTTTACCTGATGAGAGATTATTCCAACTAAATAAATTTACAAACAACTGTAATTTTCCTATCATGGATGAAAGACTGTAATTGAAGCACCAACTTTCTTTAATGAAGAAAAAGCTAATTTTTCATCTTTTTTTCTACTTCTGCAATTCTCACGGTCCGTGATAGGGTGTTTCAATATGTATGCAAATAAACTTGTCCGTTATTATTCATACTGTAGATTGTAAGGAAAATATTCAATCTAAAATCTGGTTTTAAAGACAGAGTACGTGATTTGCGCGCCAGAAAATGGCAAAATAAATGAAATCAGCTCAAATTGTTCACAATGTGAAGATTAGTATAAATAAACACCTGTCATAGAACCGTTAGCTAGAATGTGAAAGTCTGGACATTTAAACTTCAAAATTTAGAGTGATGTTAATATGCACGGGCCATTCAAAATTGTCCGTACAGCCGTTAACCGAAGGTCGCGTGGAGTTTAGCCGTTCAACCAATCAGTGTGCTCCCCTGGTCATGCGAACGTACACATAACCGCGATTCGCAATTTGAGCAAAATTTAAACTCGTGGAAAGAACAATATTCCGGTAACATATCGTAATTAGTTTTTTTCATAAAACGACAACTTAATGACTTATGGATCTCCAACTTTCAACACACCATTTGTGAGTACTAACTACCATTTGGTATTGATAATGATGGAAAGTAATGGACTTGTAAATCCCAAACACAATCGTTAAGCCAGAGCATGATTTTGGTAGATCTGGCAATTTTTGGGGTCAATATCTCATTGAATTTCTTCGCCATTGTGTAGGAATTTCTACAGAGTTATTTGTGTAGTTATTCACATTTTTTTCAAAGGTTTTTTTTTGGGGGGGGGGGAATGAGGCGGGTGAACTGTGACTAAGATATGGATGCGTATGATGGAGAAAAATCTGAAATCTTGTTATATTTACTTTGTTCAGTGATTCAATGTCATATACTCAATAAAGTTGACCATCTAGTATTTTATTCATCAGAATCATATAACTCAATACATGTTGAAGGCGAATTTGTATAAATCTATTGTTTTTATTTGTTTTTGTTGTTGTCCTTCTGCAGAAAGAATGGAAAATCAAACTGGACAATAAAGCAGAGATCTTCCAGAATTTAAATGGGGCCAGAGGTATGTTTGTGGATTATATTATTTACAGTATAGACCTTTCATTCAGACCTTTCTTTTGTAGCCTTGGTGGTGAATAGTGTTTATTTGCCAGAAATAATATAAAAAACCTTGGTGGAAAACAATGTTTATAAATAATAGTAGACCAGATATGAATCAAAATTGTCAAACTGTCCATCATTAAACTAATTCTGTGCCAAGGCCCTACACATATTGTTAGGAGTTAAATAATTTAGACACCATATTTGGTCCTTGTCTAATTTTGACCATGCAATTATTGAAAACAAATTGTGATACAAATACAGTTCGGCCTGGGTTATACGGCCATCGATTATACGGAGATCTCTGTTATCCGGACAATGGGCTTATCAGTCATTACTGTAATTGATACACCTTTATCAGAAGTGTACACAGAAACATGCTGGCTATCAGGGACAGTAAATAAAGTGTCTCATGTGGGAGGTCTGTTGCAATTTGTGCATGGTCTTTGGGTTGTTTATACAACAACTTATGACATGTGTACCTCCCCCCTATACTGTGTTTGTACATTATCTCTCTTATCCGGCCATATCACTTATCCGGATGGCTGCTGGTCCCAACTTAGCCGGTTAATCGAGTTCGAACTGTACCCAAAACTGCTTATTGACATATTTTAGGTTGGAGATGAAAATTGGCGGACTT
>JZLH01S0051422.1:777-15400 GCA_001188425.1 Eucidaris tribuloides | reverse complement strand
TTACACTATTGCCTTTTAACTTTAGCCAGGGGCGTAGACAACGGGGGGGGGATGGGGGTATTTGACATGTACAATCATTCCTCAGGTTTCACGGAAAAATATTTTTTAATCATACTGTTACATAAGGAGAATATGATGATGATGATGATGATAATGATGATGATGATGATGATGATGATGATGATTATCACACACGCACACACACACACACGCGCGCGCACATACAAACACATACACATACATCAATACAATACAATACAATATAATTATTTTTAAAGCGCTATACACGCATTTGTTTCATAGCGCTTAAACAACTCATAACAGTTCAATACAATACTACATACAAATCAAGTATTAAATCGAAAACTATTACAACAAAAACGATAACATTAAGTATACACGAACACACAGAGCTACATAAAAAGCAATCAGTCAATTATTTAATAAATTTTTTGGAGAATGTATTTCACTTTTGCAGAGGCTTACTAAGAACATATCACAATCACAGGATCCACGCACACACGAACACACACAGCTACATAAAAAGTAATGAGTCAATTATTCAAATTAATTTTTGGAGAATGCATTTCCCTTTTGCAGAGGCTTACAAAGAACATAATGATCCACGCACACACGAACACGCACAGCTACATAAAGCAATCAGTCAATAATTATTCAAATTATTTTTTTTTGGAGGATGTATTTCACTTTTGCAGAGGCTTACTAAGAACATATCACAGTCACAGGATGGTAGAGATAATAATCCACTGAACACTAATACGCAGTAACTCATCAGTGAGTTATCCACATCACATCACAATTTTACACTGAAATTCACACGGAAGATGTGACTACAGAAGCCATTTTATTCATCTAGTTGTTTCTTATGTGAAGGTTACAATGTTGTTTGAAAAAGAATGCACAGTATAATCATATATTATTCAACAATGAAATAAGTCATATCGTCAGCAAAAATATGGGGAAAACCTGGTGTGTCATTAATTAGCAACTTTGAGGGCAACATGAAGGCATACATTTAACTTGGCATCATCTAGATTTTCTCAGCACCTTTTGTCACAATCATTTATGCAGTGAAATTTAAGACAGTTCAAAGCCACTGTTTTTGTTCTAATTAATGAGATAATCAGTGTTGTAGGACTCGAGACCGGACTCGGACTCCAGTCCGGACTCGAGTCCGAAAATCCCGGACTCGGAGCCTAAGGACTCGGACTCAGACTCGGACTCGGACACATGGGACTCGGACTCGGGCCCGAGTCCCAAGCGAGTCCCTATGGGTTTTACAATGTGAAGGATTTTCCATGCTTTGATGCATTTTTCCACTTGCTTCCATATCATCCTGCATAATTTTCTTACACCTGTCATGTATCTCTTAGAGCATAGATGTATGAGTTTGTATTTAATGAAATTCTGTGTCTTACAGGACAAGAGCACTAAAGAGAGTGTGCCTCATTTTTAAATAGTATTTATTCAACAAATAAAGCTGTTTGGAACAAACCTGAACTGAGTCTACAACAGAGCAATTGATCTGTAGGCCTATATTGAACCATAAAGGGCACTATCACTATTTGCCACAGAAAAAAATATATATAGCAATACAATTTTTTTTTATGAATCATGCATTTCATAGTATATATTGAGTACTTAAGGAGTAGTAATTTATGGCTCCCACCTGACAACATCCCCCAGAGAACAGCGCTCCCCCGATAACAACTCCCGCCGTGACATTCCCCCACTAGAAAGGACTTAAACTTCTCACCTGAGACTTATCCCCCGAATGAACAGTTTCCCCCTAGAACTCAGTGGGACGACCCTGGTACTCCACGCTGACCAATTCCCCCCCCAAACGGACGGACTCCCACTTGATAACTCCCCGCAAGAACCACGCCCCCAAGGACAACGCTCCCAGGGATGACTCCCACCTGACAACATCCCCAGAGAATAGCTCCCCCACCCCCCCCCGACAATTTTCCCAAGGAAGGACAACTCCCCAAAGGACAACTCCTCCCAAGTACAACTCCCACCTGACAACATCCCCCAGAAAACAGCCCACCCCAGCAACTCCCCCCAGATCAACTCCCCACCCCTGAGGACAACTTCCTGCAAAGAAACTCCCACCTGACAACACCCCCAAGACAACTCACCCATGGACGACTCCCACTGGACAACTCCCCTGAAGAACAGCTCCCCCCAGAGAACAATTATTCCCACAGGACAACTCTCTCAAAGGACAACTCCCCCAAGGACAACTCGCCAGGGAAGACTCCCACATGACAACTCCTCCGAAGGCAACTTCCCAGTGACGACTCCCAGCTGACAACTTCCCAAAGGAAAGCTCCCTATTGAACAATGCCCCAAGGACAACTCCCCTAAAGAACAACTTTCTCACAGTCAACTCCCACCCGACTGCTCAGGGGATAACACCCACCAGAAACTCCCCCAAAGAACAGCTCCCCCAAGAATAATTCCCCCTACATCAACTTAGTCTGCAGGCACAGACTTTATTTTGGCACTACAATTTCACTGCGCCTTGAGCCAAGACTAATCTTTTAGGTCAGAGCTTGTACGGAAAAGCTTAAACACGGCACAGATTGTTCAGACCCTGGTTGGCTTAGCATGACGGACAAAGGTTTGTGCCTGCAAACTAACATCAACTCCCCCCAAGGACAAGTAGTGTCGGAAATTTTTTCTTCCAAATCCGAGGTCCAAAATTTTTCCAGGTCACGCCAGCCGCCAAAAACTCGCTCAGCGGGGGGGGGGGGGATAGCGGGGTATAGGGGGGTTTCAACGAAAAATTTAATGACAAACAAATTTTCTCCAAATTGTGGGGGAACATTTGATATTGTGTCCCCCACCTCCAAATTCGTGGGGGGGGGACATGTCCCCCTGTTCCCCCTTGGATTTGCGCCCCTGTCCCCTGGGACGACTCCCACATGACAGCTCCCCCGGGGACAATTCCACTGGAGAACAACTCTCCCTGAGGAATTGAACAAAGTTTGCAGTTTTAAAAATATATGAATTGTCCTTGCAAGAGACTTGACCTGGGGGAGTTGTCCTCAGTGTGAGTTGTCCTTATGCTTCAATTTCAACCCTTTTTACGAATACGTTGTTGCGTCATGGATACTCCATCTGGCCACCATGTACCGGTACTGGGTAATTGCAGTCTGTCAAACATTTTACTTGTGATTTGTGATAATAACTGGAGCAATCGAGTTAAGTCATCAAATGGAGTTCTTTTCAGAGCTAACCAAATACCTGCATTGAATTCAAATGATGAGTACTAGTATTTTTTTTTTCAAAGAGTCCAATCTATAGGTTATGTTCATGGTTAAAAATGTGGACAATGATTTGTACTGCATTGTGGCTGTTGATGTTATGAATTGGTTACACATACTGTACATGTGCGTGTATTCTAACCGCTGTGTGCAGTTTGGGTTAATGGTGATACATGGAATTTTCACAGATTGTGCATTTCAGTGTTGGAGGACTCAAGGCCTACTTTACCAGTCCTTGGCCCTCAGGCCTTGAAACATGAATAGAATCTGCCAATACAGTGATTGCTTGCATGCATGCTTGAATGTGTAATATCATGATATATGGTACTACCGTGGTACTATCACGGTACTACCATGGTATTATCAGGGTACTACCATGGTTCTACAATGGTACAACTATTGCACTATCATGGTACTACCATGGTACTATCATGGTACTACCACGGTATTATCATGGTAGGACTACTATCATGGTAGTACCACGGTACTATCATGGTACTATCATGGTACTATCATGGTACTATCATGGTACTACCATGGTACTACCATGGTACTATCATGGTAGTATCGTAGTGGTACCATGGTAATATCGTATTAGTACCATGGTAATATCATGGTAATACCAAAGGTAATATCATCGTAATACCATGCCATTACCATGGTAGTACCATGGTATAAATACTGTAATATGCCACAGTACAATAACCAGGTACTGCAATGGTACTATCGTGGTACTATTGTGGTACTGCCATGGTACAATCGCAGTACTACTATGGAATTACCATTGTATTTATACCATGGTAAATCGGTGATAAAGGTACTGCCTTCATCTGTCAATTTACTGTACAATGGAAATACCATGGTATTATCATGGTAAAAGTACCAAAGTACCATGGTAAATCCATGGTAATTTTTTGTAAGGGATAAGTCTCGCCAACATAACACGTATACTATGGGACTCGGACTCGGACTCGGACTCGGACTCGGATTGTAAGGACTCAGGACTCGGACTGCTGGACTCGGACTCGAAGACCATAAGACTCGGACTCAGACTCGGACTCGGAGACCCGGACTCGGACTCGGACTCGGACTCGGAGACCGGGACTCGACTACAACACTGGAGATAATAAAATAGCATCCTTACTTACATTCGAAATATTGCACAGTCAAGAGTACGCAGCACATAAGTTGCAGCAACTGCAAAAAATAAAGCAAAACAAAACAACAATAAATTTAAATAAAGCAATACAAATAAAAAAAAATGTAGAATTTGATTTTGATTTCAACGATTCCGCATCCTTCTGAAAGTTTTATATCTAGGGTAATTCACAAATAAACGATATGAATAAACATTTCATAATGGTTTGATTGAAAACCCCTGTTACAAGGGTTTACGGAAAATGTGATCGTTTAATACCTCAATAATAACTCAAAACAAACCACATATTTTTTCTTATCGAAAATTGATAACTAATAAATAATTACAATAATAACAGCGTCTTATTTACCCAGGGTAGCCACTTCAGTCTGATAGATTGTTCTACCAGCGGGCCCTGCACAATATAAGTGCTATTACCATTCTTCGTCCTGGAATGCCGAGCGCCTGGCTAGAAAGCGGAAGTCTTTGGTATGACCCGGCCGGGGCTCAAACCCGCGACCTTCCGGACGTGAGGCGGACGCTCTAACCACGGCGGTTGCTACTGATGGTTATCTTATTGTTACTGTTTGTAAAAACCTTGTCGTATTTGCCTTAAACTCCTGCCCCGTCAGCAGACTTCTGCACAAATTTTGTTAAGACTCCTGCCTATAGTTAGCGGCCTCTATCCAAACCTTTCTCAAGTTGCCCGATTTGCAGCTTTGCCAGAATTTTCCTCAAGCCAATATCCTTTTTTTTTCAAATGAAAATGCAAAATGTTTTCATGGGACGAGACCTCTCCTCCGACCCTCCCAATGCTATCTACAACTGCGAATTGAAAGTGGATGAGATGTGTCAAAAGTTGGCAAAAAAGGAACAGTCATGAAAATGCAATTTTTCTTACCGTGAGCCCAGACCCTCATCAAAGCTATTCAAGTTTATAATTTGTCAACTTAACCAAACCACGAATTGAAAGTGGATGAAGTGTAGATTAATTTATCACTATTAGGGACAAAAATGTACACTTTGGGGAGGTGAAAGTGCAATTTAAAAGGAAGCTCAAAGCAATCTTTCTGAATACTTATAATGATGATGCCTTGTAACTCATTTTGCCCGTTCCTTGCCAATTTAGTCTCTCTATTAAACATATTATTACGTATAATTTTCCTGACATCAATCCATCCCGTTTTTTCTTAGACCTTCATTTTTTTTTTTCAGTCATACAATACTAAATTGAAATTATCGCGGTGATTGCATACTTTTTTCCTCTCCTATTTCAATTAATGCAGAAAATGACATATATCCTACATTAATTGCGTCTCCTGAGTTTCTTTCTTCCTTTCTCTTTCTTTTTTCCATCCCCTCTCGTTCTCAGTTTTGTCCTTTGTTTCGTATTTGCCTATCCCGTCCTGTCTGTTTCTGTTTTGTATTGTATTATGTTGTATTGTCATTATATTGTTTGCTGCTCTTTGTATTGTCATGAATTGTAAAAACTTATTTTCTATCATCCTTTGTTAACCTACATATTATTTTGATTTTTACTGTTTCATTTCGTTTACGGCCTACGAATACAAGTTTACTTCAGTAGGCTCCATCATTCCCACACTGCGTCAATAATTCTAGCATCTGTTCCTAATGATCATCTAATATTGTTGTAATACAAAAGTAGTTTAATCAAATGAATTTAGCTCCATTAAGATCAATTGTTGCAGAAATGATTCTAAGTATTAATTTTTTCTAGTCTTAAGAGTAATCAATTGTGTCTTATTATGTAACTGCTACTCAGTAGTCTAATTATTGTATAACAATTGTGTATTTTTGTGCTTATGATTCTGTACATTGTACGAGTAATTTGTGGAAATGTCAAATAAATAAATCAATCAATCAATCAATCAATTTTTCTTATAATGGGAGGTGGAAACCCCCTGCCAGACCTTCACCAAAGCTATCCACAGTTTTGTCTACTGAACCAAAACCACGATTTGAAAGTAGACGAAGTGTGAATTTATTTATCACTATAAGGCGCCAAAAAATTTACACTTTAGGCAGGTGAAAGTTCAATTTTTTCTTACCCTGGGACGGGGAGGGAGGGGGAGACCCCCTTCCAAAACTTATCTAAATTTATAATATATCTACTTAGCCAAAACATGAATTAAAAATGGATGAAGGGTGGGTTAATTTATCAAAACAAGGGGTGAAAAATGTACACTTCGGAGAAGTGAATGTTAATTTTTTTGGTTACCATGCATGGCAGGGGCGTCGATCCTGGGGTGGCAAGGGGGCCGGTCGCCACCCCAGTGAAAATATTGGGCGGGCAAACATATCGATTTGCCCCCCCCCCCAATAATTTTGACAACTTGAAAAAATAATTGAAAATTAATGCAAGGATACGTCTAAAAAGTAGTGCAAGACACAACGAAACCATTAAAGATTAGTGACATGATTGGGAACACTTGAAAATTCCTCAAGAACCAAATGAGTTGAAATGTTTACCAACTATACACTAGCTGGAGTGGATCTCCCACCTGGAAGGATTTGTCTGTAATTTGTTTACTTAAGGAGAATCAAGCATGAACAAACTAGTATTTTTTTCCGGGCACGATAAAAATAAGACCCATAGAGAGCCACACAGTAGGTTTGCCTGCCACGAGGGACAATAGACATTAGTTATTCTAGAATGAGTCAACATTTGACTACAAGATTTTCACAGGATAATCCTGGCATAGTTTACTTGATTCTAGAGTCGTTTCAGCCCAAGTTGAGGACTACCCCCAATCATGTCATTTACCTTTAAACGTATATAGACATTACTACTAAACATACTAAACTTTTCATTTTTCGGCGCGCTACGCGCGCAAAGTTCTCTACTGCACATTGGCACGCGGAGCGCGCCGAAAATTGTTGACATTCTTTTTGACATTTTTTTTTAACTTTTGCCACCCCAATCCGAAAAATGGATGAACGCCCCTCTACCATGGGAGGGGAAACCCCCGTCACAGACCCTCCGCAAAAGTATCTATATTTATCATTTGTCTACTTATCCAAAGGGGAGGAGGATTCCCCCTCGGCTCCCCCGCTCGGTTTCCTTCAAGCCCCCAGTAGTCCGCTAAAATATTTGTCCTAGAACTGCGCCTGTATTACTTCCGTTGGCCGATAATAGAACAAAACCAAACATTCGTTACTGGTACGGTGTATACCGAACTCCTTTTACGTACATGCAACTTACCGACATAACGTCCTAGAATCATCCAAGGTGGTTTTTACCAACAAGCGATTATAAACTATCCGCGTCAAGGCGTTGATCACATTCGCAGCCACGTATACAATGCCCCCGGCTCACTGATCATCCTTGTTGCCGTAACAATCAACCAACATTAATAAACACGCATGCGTATTGCAAACAATATTCCTCCAACATTCAAAAAGCGGCGCCCAAATGGGGAAGGAGGGAAGTGGGGGGGAGAGGTGCGCGCCCAATGATTGTCAAAATGCCGTAAATAAAATGAATCGTTTTTTTTTTTATAGAAATCTTGAAGGCATAGCGTCTCTTTTGCATGCCTAAACATTGACATTGTGTAAATATACTGGTATGTAAAAAAATACCATCTAATAACCTTTAGCTGTTTAGGAAAGTAGAGGAGGTAGAGAATCTGAGACAGGGGCGAAGACAACGGGGGGGGGGATGGGGTAAGTATCCCCCAGCTGACAAGGGGGGGGGATGGCATGTACAATCATCCCCCCAGGTTTCACGGAAATGTGTTTTTCTTCAGTAGTATTCTTATTATTACTTTTGTTTAGTATTAAGGTGATTATTATGATTATAATAATTATTAATATTACTATTATGTCTATTAATATTATTACTATCATCATTGTCATTATAGTTATAATTATTGTACACCTTTATTCCCATAGTACATTCGTATTTCTCATCCCCCAAACAACTGTCTTCTGCTCCTAACGGGGTGGTGTCTAACAAGGGACGTTTGCAATGGACACTGGTGTAAATCCTGGGCGGATGCGGGATATATACCCCACTTTGGCCGAGGAAGAATGGCCTGCACAATCATCCCCCTACTTTTCAAGGAAAATGATTTTGAACTATGCAGTTTAATGCTAATTTGTCAAATGAATATACGCAGCTTTTATTGCTGAATGTCCATTTCACGAACTTGTGTTATCAAAGAGTCAAAATATGCTTGCTATGAAAATTTCAGAATACAAAATTATATCTTTGGATGAAGTGCCAAAAATAAACACGCACCCACTTTCAAAATGGGGGTGGGTTTTAATTATTGTTCGACTGTCCTCTACACACAAAAAAGTGTTAGCAGAAAGTCAAATAACCTCATGAAACTGCTAAAAGCCTTGAGCTTCAGGGGGCTCCCCCCTCCGCGATCCCAGACCGGGACCCCATACTATAACATGGCTTGCAAATCAAAGCACCTTGAATTCCCCCGCATAGGACGGGCAGTCCCTCCCCCGCATTAAAACGAGTTCCGCGGCCCCTATATCAAATGTCCGTTTTCTTTTCTTACGCGCCCTCTTAAAAAAACTACCTGATATGGGCGTGGCGTGTATCTGCGTGTGTGTATCTGTGTGTGTGCACGCGCGTGCATGTGTATGTATGTATGTGTATGTATGTTGTGGTGTGATGTGAGTTGTCATATGTGTGGTACGTGTGTGTATTATATGTATGTGTGTATGCATGTGTGTGTATGTGTGTGTGTGCGACCGTGTGTGTGTGTGCGCGCGCGCTTGCGTGTGTGTGTGTGTGCAAGCGCGCTTATTTGAACACGCATTATTATCGACCCCTCTGGACAGCAAATCACTCCCAGGTGCGACGACCTGTCTACGCCACTGGTCTGAGATTTAGTCGAATTACCGGAAGACTCTGATTGAATTATTGTCTCATACAGACAAAAACTAAACGGTCATGTTTTTGCGCATTGTTCAAATTCAAATTCAAATACATTTATTTCTTCTTTTCAAATGACAACATGAGTATAACAATTTACAATTTGTGATCACATAATAATTACTTGTATGCAACGGTAATAAAATAGATTACTAATCACAGAATTGAAGAAAAAGAAGTCACTTGAAAAGGAACACGGCGTAACACCCGGAGGCAGACTGCCTAAAATGGGGTACGCCGATACAGAACAAAAGAGAAGACAAAAGGGAAGAACAGGAAGACAGAAAAGAATCAGAGAAAAAGAAAAAAAGAGAAAAGAAAAGAAGTATGCAAGGGACAAAAGAAACAAAACGAAGGAAGGGAGAGAACAGTTTCCGTAGAATAGGGCGATGCGTATGTAAGAAGCTAAAATAACATGCTACTCGTTCGTATCAACATTATAAATATAGAAGATTAAAATGTAAAGATACATCAAACAAAAGGCAATCTATATACTTGTACGCAGGTGAGGAAAATATAAATACATAACAGTTCAAATTCTAGTAATTACAGACCCTCAGATTTCACGGACATCCTTTATCAAGAGCCTAAGTGTATGAGCGATCTTTTGATATATACCGGGGAGGGGTGCAAATAGATTCCTTGCTATGATTTTTTTTTTTAGTCGCTCAGTCGGGGGGGGGGGGGGTTGGTTCGCGGCCAATTTTTTTTCACGGCCACCCCCTGTCAACTGTGGCGCTGCCTCTGTATTTAAGTCAAAATGCAATGAAATTGCATCGATGCCAGTGTAAAAGACAAACATGAATTTCTCATTTATGAGAAATCAGATTCAGATTCAATTTCAGATTTCATTTATTGTCATGTAAAGCATAAAATTTGACATGCAGTCTGAACATAAGTGATGGATAAAAAAGACATGTCAACAACAAATATCAACTTTACACTTAGAATAATGCCTTGATAAATAATACATATACACAAAACTTTCAAGACACAGAACAACATTTCACACATTAATACACATGGCAATAAATATTATTTTGGCGACATAAAAATATGAGAAATCGTACCTGTAGTAATTAAAAAACAAGCAGAGTGGACACTCGCCATAAAGAACTTCGGCTTAATAATAAACCCAGTGACAGCAACCTTTTACCCCCACCATCCCCAAACTAAACCCCATAAATTACACTCCCCTGGTAGCCCCCCCCCCCATCTCACTGGTATGTCAAGTTCATCATAATGAGAGTTCACTGTACCTGTGCATTAATGAGAAAACTTGTGTTGCAGCCCTGAGTCAGAAAAAGTAATACTGTACATACATGTAATAATTTGTCAGCCTGTATTAAGAATGTCCACAGACTATACACATCCCCTATTGCAGCACACCAAAGGTTGGGTGTCATCAAAAAATACACCACATGTAGTAATTAAAAACAAATAGAGCAGACACTCACCATAAAGAACTTCAGCTTAGTATTAAACCCAGTGACAGCAACCCCCTACCCCCGCCAAATTAAGCCCCCATAAATTTCACTCCCCTGGTAGCCCCCCCCCTCATTTAACAAGTATGTTGAGTTCACCACTGCACCTGTGCATCAATGAAAAAACTATTGTTGCAGTCCCGAGTCAGAAAAAGTAATTATAATTACTGGCACGTTTGTCACTTGCTTCCTCTTTGCCAAAGTAGGGCAGTATGGACTCTACAGAAACCCCTTCTACACAACTGCGCCCATGATAAAAAGCCATAGTTACCAGGGTTACATGTCTGCAATGATAACGTGTCTAGTAATAAACACGTGGACAATTGACGAATGAATATCTGTGTACACATGCATTGTGAAACTGCCAAAGCAATAAGCTTAGTGTAACGGGCATTATTGTACATACATCCATGAACTGATAAATGCATTTATTTGCACGTTGAATAGAATTGCGTCAACAAAATACAGTGTACTGATCATATTGAACATAAATCGATTTTTTTTCCAGATATGCAATTGAATCTATTGATACCGTTCTCTCTGACTGCACATAATCATACTAACCTAGATGTTTGTGTTAGGTAATGATGTAAATTATGCAAAAGATAAATTGAACATCCAATTTATTAATAACTAGCTCCTCGGCGCTTTACGCCTAGGCAGCCAGGCTCAGCATTGTGCGCCTAATCAAGTAGTCTGAATTTCAGACTCCGCCTCTGCGAAGCAGAGGCCGGCCGCGGTCTACTCAATGCGTCTGACAGTCAGACTACTAATCAAGTAGCTTCCCGTGCCATTAATTAGTATTGCAACAGTGGCGTAACTACGGAGGGGGGGGGGGGGGCATGGCGGCACGTGACCCTTCCAAAAAAAAAAAGAAGAAGAAGAAAGGCAGGAAGAAAGAGAGAAAGGGGGAAAAAGAAAAGAAAACAAACCGTGCTAGTTAAACTTAGTGCATGTTTTGAATTAGACGTTTAATTTTTTTTTTGTAATATTTTAACACATCACTTTACTTGCACATATATAAAAACAACAAAAGAGAAAACCATTATACATTACTAATATCAAACGAAATATCATTACATTACACATCACAATGTGCCCAGGACAAGACGTATAAAGAACATGCAGGGCAAATAGAAAATTATAACATAAATCTAACAGATACATCAAAGGTTATTAACATGACATAAGTCTATATTTATATTGCAAGCATCAAACTGAACTATTATTTGTACCCACGAACATAAAAAATTAGTGAAAAACTTTTTGTAATACCCACAATAGAAGTTGAATGAGAACATTAGCTAAGTTAACAAGCGAAAACTTAACTGTAAACTTGCAAATTAATGACTGTAGGCAGTTGCTTAAAAAAGGCGAAATGGATGTAATGGTATTGACAACTTTAATTCAATCTCAATTCATTCTGAAAATTTTTTTTTAATAGTACAAAAACAAACAAATTCAATTGGGCTGACTTAATTACATATGTGGAAATCAATGAAATTAAAATATATTATATTAGCTTGATAAAAGGGATATGTGTCAATTAGCAATGTGTCGCATCGTGGAAATGTACACAGGGCCACGCAACACCTCACGCCAGACAAAGCACGCAGAAGGGCAGAGGTCATTTCATCATAAACACATGCGCCCGCCTCCGAGTCCCCGTCCACGCGAAACGCCCGGACGCACTGGTTGAACCATGTTGTGTAGCTAAGTGTTCGTTCGATTCTGTATATAGTTAAGTAAACAACCTGATTTTCCGTGACCAATTTTCTGGCTAGATAAAGGTTTTTGACGATTGATGTCGATTTGACTTCCTATGGACCAAGCGTTAAAAAAAATTAAGCCCCCATGTCCGCGTGCAAAATCCTGGCATTTTTTTCCTAGGCGGCTTAAGAATCCAAAAATGGCCGCCGCGCCATTTTGAAATATTTAAGATTTGGGCCCAGCGTGGGGAACAAGAGCAACCTATAATCTATGTTCATGACGAAAAAACCTTTTTCGGGTATGTCGGCCCCAAGGATTCGAATCTAACATTTTACCTTAACGTCATGACATCATTTCACCTCCAAGAAATCCAAATGGCCGCAAAAATCAAGATGCGCCAACGCATTTTGCAAAATTAGGTTTTGACCATGCGGGGGAACGCAGGGCACCTAAAATCATGCTCTAATGACTCTTTTTTTCGGGTAAGTGGTGCCAAGGTTTCGAATCTGGATCATCAGTGTTGACGTCAATGAATCATTTTCACGCCAGAAATCAGATGGCCCGCCGACTGCCATTTTTGAAAAACTAGGTTTTGACCCAGGACGGGGAACCAGAGCAACCTATAACAGTCAGTGACACTTCTTTCCGAGTATTTCGTCCAGGATCCGAACTCTGAGATCAGTTTGACGTCCATGACATCATTTTCAAGCACCAGAAATCCAGATGGCCGCCACATTTTTGAAAAACTAGGTTGACCCAGACGGCGGAACCACAGCACCTATAATCCATGTAGTGAACTTTTTCGGGTAATTCGGTCCAAGGATTCGCGAATCTGACATTAGTTTGACCGTTAATGACATCAAATTTTTAACCCCAGAAATCCAAGATGCCGCCAACGACAATTTTGAAAAATTAGGGTTTTGACCCTGAACGTAGAACCAGGCAAATCTAAATCGTGTTCAATGGCATCTTTTTCTTCGAGTTAAATTCCCTAAAGGATTTCGAATCTCGACATTATTTGGACTTACGAGTTTATTTTCAGCCAAAAGTTAGATCTGGCCCAATTGCTAGAGCACACCTTCTTGTGTAGCAACAATAGGAATGAAATTAACACCCGTAATTTGCTTATCTAACGTGTTCATGGAATAATTGAGGTCCTGATTCGGAAATATGAAAATGAACTCGTACTAATAATTGATCAACATTTTAATTACTTAGAAATATTTACAGGAAGTATTTTACAGGAATATTTTACTAGCAAAGAAAGACAAAGGAACCTACAAAAATTAGCCTACCAGTCTACCTGTCAGTTTTGTAATGAAATACAGGTCTGTGTATGAAGTACAGTGAAGTCTAGAACGTGGAAATAACAAGTGTCGCTGGTTCCCACTCCCTAGACTGCAAATCTAAGTTATTGGTCGATAAAGTTTTTTTTGTCACTGACAACTTTTTCTTAACTTTCTCTGAGCTGTAGAGCTTGCTACTCGTGTAATGCTTCAAAAGTTTATCATTCGCAATCAAAGTTCATGAACAAATATCATAAAATTTTCTGTAGACCAATTACAAACAAAAACACAATAAATACAGTCGAAACAGACCATCTGCCTCGCTGGATTCGAATCACAGTCTGATGAACCTCATCCCTCTGCACACTAATCAATTCTCCTCATCCCTTCTTTTGCCTCATCTCCGTCGCTCTCATCTACCTCAAACTCTCTATTGTCATCGTCCTCTTCAAGGGGGCGCTGATTACAGCGTAGGGTGCAATTCAGGAGAGCAGGAATCGTGTGTGGCAAAACAGGGCGACAGTAACACCCACGCAGCTCCACCCATGACCAAGTGGCGACGGTGGTGCTTTATCGAGGGATGGACGAATACGACCAAGTAGTCTTGCGCGCAGCATGTGACTAAAGTTAATTAACACTAGAGAGAAACTAATACAAATGATTTGATTCTTTTTAGCTGACTTATTACTTTGCTGCACGGGCCTCACCATGGTTTTACTCTTTGGGGGCCATAGCTAAAAATGTAAGCGTGAACTGGAAGAGTTGAATCTACACTCTTCTCAAGCAAGGCTGTCACC
>JZLH01S0051378.1:33447-43884 GCA_001188425.1 Eucidaris tribuloides | reverse complement strand
GGGGGGGGCAAAATAGTCACCGAGACCTAAATTCCATGAATTACACCGCGAAAACCCAAGATTTTCCGACCCCCCCCCCCCCCCACACACACACACACACATACACACTGTGGAACCACCCCTGGGTCAGAGACTATGAGAAGTTGTATGTTCATCGGTTCTTCACAAGTTCAGGGCTTCTACCAATCCCATTTCCCCCCGGGGGTGGGGTGGGGAGGTACTCAGATTTGGGTCCGACGGGGGTGTGTCGATGAACTCGAAAAACCCGACCCTTTTTTAAGGGTCATTTTGGCGGAAAATAGCATTTAGCGATGAAATAGGCGAAAATATCTAGTGTAAATCGTAAAATGTCAAAATCATGACCCATGTTTAAGGATATTCCCCCAAAAACCATACCCATGTTTAAGGATTTTTTGCGAAAAAAAAGTCACCTATCAGAGCGGCACACTCCCGTTTACCTTACTCGGCAAGTACCCCCCGGGCATTTCCCATTACATTCAAATGTGTTGTCAAAATTACCATCACAAACAGAACACGATTATTTCTGTGTGCATTTCACACAACTCGCCTCACTATTAACACTGGCTCTGCCACCAGAACTATTTTCACGAACACTCACTGAATCGCCACCACAGAAACCATAATGCAACAAAACACGATATTTCCCGACCAAATCAGAAGCAACATTTTCGCAATCACTCACCACACATTCCACACAATCCAAATCACGATTACATGTACATGTATTTCCAGATATTCTCGCAAATATTCAATGAATCGCCACCACTCAAACCATAATGCAACAAAACACGATATTTCCCGACCATTTCAGAAGTAACATTTTCGCAATCACTCACTGAAACATCACACAAACCATATAGTGCAACATATCACGATTACTTCCAAATATTTCCGCAAACATTCACTGAATCGCCACCACACATTCCACACAATCCAAATCACGATTACATGTACACGTATTTCCAGATATTCTCGCAAACACTCAATGAATCGCCACCACACAAACTATAATGCAACAAAACACGATATTTCCCGACCATTTCAGAAGTAACATTTTCGCAATCACTCACTGAAACACCACACAAACCATATAGTGCAACATATCACGATTATTTCCAAACATTTCCGCAAACATTCACTGAATCGTCACCACACAAACCATAATGCAACTGATCACGATCATTTCCAGACATTTTCGCAAACACTCACTCAATCGCCACACAAACAATACTGCAACATATCACGATTATTTCCAAACATTTCCGCAAACATTCACTGTATCGCCACCACACAAACCATAGTGCAACACATCACCTCGTTTCCATATGCATTTCACAGAACGACTCGCCTCACCGTACACACTCGCTGAAACACCATCACACAAAAATCCAAAATATATAATAATCCAATAAATCACCATCAAGAAACAGAAGTTATAGCATTATTAGTACTGCTTTATTATTGCATTCCCATTCAAGAGACTTGCAGTTTTGTCGTAGAGTTACAAAATATATACATGTCAACAAAAAATATGCAATAATCCCTTCGTGGTCTGTGACAATAATAAAGATGAAATACGCGATTACCAATTTCAGAATAATCACGCAAGTTAAATCGAGACGATGCTTAAACGGAAGTTTTAAAAAATTAACACTTTACATAGATATTTTCTTTTTTTAAATATAAATATGTGATACAACTTGTACAAGCGAAGCACTTGAGCCAAGACTAACTTTTTTTTTCAAGAACATGGTACAAAAAAAATTGCAACGTGACATAATTAACTAACAGCATGTACTTTGCCTCTTTTTCAGCAAAGACATGGTCAATGGCACTTTTAAATAATATAAAAGGTTATCGTTTGATTAGCACAATTACGTTTTACAGGGAAATTATTTCCATACCATAAATTTCCTTGACCCAACTGATTGATGGCAAGTCTTTTGGGAGGGATAGTGCACGATAACCCAGGACATCCCCCCTAAGTTCACCAAAGAAAGAGCAAAACGTTACCTAGGAACAGCCACACTGCTTCGAGAGTGTGTGTGTTAAGTGGTGGTGCATTTTAGGAATTGAGAATATCCATGCACCTAGATTTTGAACCAGCCAATATTTGAACCATCAACTTAACACCATGTGCCCAGTACATTTTGCCCAATAAATGTTCGAATAGAGATGTACATGACCCGCTTTCCCCGCTATGAGTAGTCAATCGAGGATTGTGCTGCATGACTAGAGAACGTACATAATGGGGATCGTGTGAGATGTGTTCCTGTTTAGAAGCATTTCCTGTGGACGATGCTTGGGCCAGATTCGTCATATTCTTGCTTACTGATCCACATCTGTTGGAAGGTGGAGAGGGAGGCCAAGATGGAGCCACCGATCCATACGGAGTACTTCCTCTCTGGTGGGGCGATGATCTTGATCTTCATGGTGGGTGGAGCCAGGGCAGAGATCTCCTTCTGCATCCTGTCGGCGATTCCGGGGAACATGGTGGATCCTCCGGAGAGCACAGTGTTGGCGTACAAGTCCTTACGGATATCAACATCGCACTTCATGATGCTGTTGTATGTGGTTTCGCAAGGCAAGGATTGGCTAGGAAGACGGCTGATTCTGATGGCTGGAAGAGGGATTCTGGAGCACGGAATCGCTCGTTGCCAATGGTGATGACCTGACCGTCGGGAAGTTCGTAGCTCTTCTCGAGGGATGAGGATGATGCAGCAGTGCTCATCTCCTGCTCGAAGTCGAGGGCGACGTAGCAAAGCTTCTCCTTGATGTCACGCACGATTTCACGTTCGGCTGCAGAGTAGAGAAAAACCAATTATCAGGTTAGTCGATATATCCTTTCTTTTACTGGTGTAAGAAAGAAATATGAACTTCCCTTGTGATCTTCAGGTCTCGTTTTAAAAGATGGAGGTGGTACTAATGATCTGATCAACGAATTGCACACATACTCTTCATATAATTCTGAATCTAATTATATTTTATAAAATCATCAACCAATGAGCAAGTCTTTAACAATGTTAAGTTCCACATAAAATTTTGGATCTTTATGAAAAAAAAAAAACTAATCAAACATAGCTCACCTGTCGTGGTGAAGGAGTAGCCACGCTCGGTGAGGATCTTCATCAGGTAGTCTGTGAGATCACGACCAGCCAAATCCAGACGAAGGATGGCGTGGGGAAGGGCGTAACCCTCGTAGATGGGTACAGTGTGGGAGACACCATCACCAGAGTCGAACACGATACCAGTGGTACGACCAGAGGCGTAGAGGGACAGCACAGCCTGGATGGCTACGTACATGGCGGGTGAGTTGAAGGTCTCGAACATGATCTGCAAAAAAGAAGCAAATATTTCACGTTTCATTAGTCTCAAAATCTATTACAGAAATATTCGATTCATCTAGAAAAAAAAAAATTTATAGTCATTTAATAAAAAAAACGTTGGACCTATTTGATTAATTTGATAAGTTTTTATCGATAGTTTTTTTTTTTTTTTTTTTGGTAACTACCGGCGAGCTACAACCGGTACGTGAATGCAAAATAAGCCACGAGGTGAATGGTATGAATTTGAATGAAGTATGGACAAACTTGACAAAGTTCTACAATAATGTACAATAAATAAATTAATATATATAAAAAAAAAACTTGTCTTACTTGTGTCATCTTTTCCCTGTTGGCCTTGGGGTTGAGGGGAGCCTCTGTGAGAAGGACGGGGTGTTCCTCGGGGGCGACACGGAGTTCGTTGTAGAAGGTGTGATGCCAGATCTTCTCCATGTCGTCCCAGTTGGTGACGATACCGTGTTCGATGGGGTACTTCAGGGTCAGGATACCCCTCTTGCTCTGGGCCTCGTCTCCGACGTAGCTGTCCTTCTGACCCATACCGACCATGACACCCTGATGGCGCGGCCTCCCGACGATGGACGGGAAGACGGCCCTGGGGGCGTCGTCACCGGCGAATCCGGCCTTCACCATACCGGATCCATTGTCGACAACAAGAGCGGCAACATCGTCGTCACACATGATGATTGATTGGTTTATTTATTCTGCAAGAGTGAAAAAAAAATACAGAGAAATAAAAAAAGTCAAAATGTACCGATGCAAAAGCACATGCAATTACACCTGTAGTAAATTTAACCCTTCAAGCCATAAAAATTGATAACTTGTTTTGCGGGTACCGAGATCAAGAGGGTTAATAGACGCTGTGTAATTTGTAAGCATCATTTTTCTAATGGTTCAATTGAGGGACGAAAGTATAAAATTAATTCTTGATACACTCTTACAAATTTGCGATCGATCACAATGTAAGTCATGTGCTTTGAAATCCCTGTGCAAGTCGAGGCCCTCAAACCATCCTCCTCGGCAAAATGCAATTCGGCGCACACACCCACTTGCCGGGCAAAAACCACGTGGTCGCGATGAGCGGCAAGTCATTAGCATATATTCGCCCGTGCTAGAGTCTGGCGCCCACCCAGCCGGCGACCGAGCGCGCACAGCTGCGTCGAAGTTGACGCGCGGGATACAGTACAGTATTAGTGTACGTGCGTCAGTAGCCTTTGCGGTCACAAACGCCGTTCGTTAATAACACGTTGTCTCAACGTACCTAGTCTTTTTTTTTTTTTTTTTTCATTCGCCCGTTACGTCAAACCTTTTAACCTTAGCTCCGAATCGTCTCATATGTCTTGCTCCGTACAGCAGTGCTACACATATCAACGTCTGGCTCTGAATCTGAACAGCTTAGGGCAAGTTTGATTTGTCGATCTGCGCGCGACGTCCATGACGTCGGGGATTGAATTGATACCGTACCTGTTCCCTAACTGAAGTACTAGATCATAGATGCATTTTACACAATCTCAGACCTCGAGCATATCTTGCAAAACGCGAGGAAAATTATGGCAGATTGCGATAAATTGCTTTGAAAAAATTGACCAATCGCAAAATCCAATTTTGCAAAATTTGCAAGAATCCATTTGCTCAAACAGACAAAATTTATCACCGAGTTTCTCCTGATCAGAGGGTTAAAAAAACGAACATTGCTGGCAACACCTCTTGTACAAAATACAACTCGCTTTACAAATCTTTATTTCACGACTCGGTCGAGAAAACATCGGCAGTCGGCACTTGTGCAGTTCGTCTAGCAAAACAAAATATTTCTACTGAAAATGACGTAACAATATCCCCCTACTCTTAGAATTTAAATATTTGCATAGATGCATCTTTAGAATGACCAGACGTTTCAACGCCAGTCCCCGTTTTCTTTGTCAATTTCCAAATGAGTGCATCGTCGTACAGCGCCGCGCGGAGCAACAGCCGGCTTGGCCTGGTGGGCGTGGCAATCTGAACAGGTGTGTGCAACGCGGAGATCGAAAAGATGCAAGATCGCAGAAACGCCGGTCAGACAGAAAAGCTGGAATACCTCAACTTTAATTAATTTTGCACATATACCTGTTTCAATATTACAAAATACTGACTTAAGCTGACTTTCACATGGCACAGTGTACAGAAACAGACACATGAAATATAATTCAGAACACATCATGAAACATCGAGATAAATGAAATCGCAATCTACAAACCCACGTGAGTTTTCACAGAGACCCGGCTTAGATAATAAGTGTAGTATCCATATATGGAACTACCACTTGTGAATGCAGTGATGATCGTTTGCAAAAAGCAAAGGCAGTGCAAATGCCAATTGAAAATGAGTTGGAAATCGAACTTACCGACTGAGAGAGAGGAGAAGATTTTAGACACCACCTGTTTCTTGGCTGGTTCAGTTTAAACTGATGAAGAGGGTGTAGAGCAGGCAGGTATTATAATAATGACGAGCCACCAACGTGTAGCATATTTGACCATAAAAGGGCAAAATCTAGAGCCATCGTACGCATCGGTGAATTCATACATATACTTAACGGGGACCGCCTCAGAATGTCTGTTTGTTCTGTCGGTCGATTCGCACAAGTGTCCGCTAGGTCAATTGCGTGGGCTTCGGGGGCGAGGTGTGACTTGTACATATTCCATGCCTTCGCTATGAGTGTGTGACCGTCTATACACATGTGTGTATATTCTCAGCCGAATGTTAGGTGTTGTTCTTCCGTGTATAATTTTCCCCGAAGTAGATAATGTCGATGTGATTCTTGTAAGTGATTCTCATCAGCTTGTAATATTATATGCTTAAATTTATGCACATAATGTGCCCGTCTTTGTTCCAATTGCATAAACGCAATGCATAATGATAATAATACACAATAAGCCCATATGCAAAATATTTCATTATTTTAAAATGAATTGAGCCCATTGGCCGTCATGTGATATATATATCACATATACGATCACATATTTAATCATACATGTATTATAATATCATGTGCACGGGACTTCTTCAGTTTTCGTAGGGTTTCAAGTTCACGGACAAATGCCTCATTATGCATCTCACAATAATTTGTGCGTGTGTGTATGTCTGTGTTTGTGTAAGGCTCCATTCGTCTCATTATGATTATGAATGTGTTTGTGTGGGTATAATTATGTGTCTGTCACGGCGTCATTACCAATGGGTCTGGGGAACTATTACTAGTAGTCTGTCTTCCATGAATTTTAATAAACTCATCGATCAGTCAACTGTCCAGTGCATCTGCTCGAAGAAAGAACAGGTCGGAGGGTCTGGAACTGAGACTACGGAACACTTAATCCTTTCAGTTTCAGTATCAAGATGACATGAGTATGTTTTAGAAGCCATTGATGCAATGGTATTGCCCGGGTTAATCCAAATGCCAGTGATTACTACGAGGGTAATGCCCGGGGGGGGGGGGGTACTCGCGTATATTAGGTATACGGGGACAGGGCGACTTTTTCAAGAAAAACTTAGACATGGGTCCCCTTTTTTTATCAAAAAGATCCTCAGACATGGGTCCCATTTTTCAAATTTTCGGCACGCTTTGCGCGCAAACATGCTATTTTCAAATTTTCGCAAAAAACATGCTATTTTCGTTTTGCGCGCAAACATGCTATTTTCGCTTTGCGCGCAAACATGCTATTTTCAAGTTTTCGGCACGCTTTGCGCGCCAAAAATTGTTGAAACCCTTAGACATGGGTGCCTATTTACGGCAAAAAGGCCCTTAGATACGGGTATGGGTTCGGAGTTCTCAGCGGCACACCCCCGTCCGACTATAATCTGAGTACCCCCCCCCCCCGGGGGGGATGTCATTCAGGGAGGTGTCAGGATCGACACACCACCCTTGAATATTCAGTCAGCTGCTTTGACTAAGACTAGTGCCTCGATGTGGCCGCATGCTGCTGGTGATTCAGACCCGATTCACCCGAAGCATGTAGGAGTCCATGCCCGAAGCATGTGGGAAGAACATAGTCGTAGGGTCTGGAGTCGAGACTACTTGGTAATATGCAATCAGGTGACTAATTGCAATTAAAAGTGATTCGAGACTGGACCACGTCCACTGGCCTTCAATCTTGTGATTTTTCGTTAGATTTTAATCAGGTGATTTTTTTTAACTATATGAATTATGGTTGAAAATTTGAAATAATTACTTAATTAGCGATCTTAGGCTCGAGGCTATTAATTTTTTACTATGTTTGAAGCACAATTTCATTTATTTTCTTCTAATAATTGTTATTCATATAAAATAGATTCTCATCACTTTCACTGGATAATATCATTTCCAATCATTCGATGCACCAACATTATAATGTGCATTATAATGTATACACAATACTGTATGCATGTAGTATTATTATTCAGACCAGGGAGGTGGAAGTTAGTATAGACATATGCATGTATATAATATATTATATTATCAATTAGACATGCGTATTATGTTTAGACACTATATTCTTAATATATGTATCTAAATATGTGTGTGTATATTAATGCAGCTTTATCCACAAATAGGGCCACTAACAATAACAGCTACATCGTACATTATGAGAATCAGTCAGTGGTTGTACAGCAGAGAAGTGTTATAGAAAGGCATTCCTTGTTATGCAGTATATACTTGACGCCTCGGTCGCTGTCTTACGTGGATATTGATATACCCCGGATTAGAAATTATATGCGTATAATACAAATTAATGTTTGCCTCGTTATTTGAGCGTGTTTTGATCTAAAATTACTTGATATTACCTCCATAAATATGCTGTATAGGTGTGTTGGTGTATTTCACCTAAGTCATGTCGGGGGAATTTAAAGCTTATCGAATGCATTCCTCGATGTGTGAGTTGTTTTCGTATTTGCATTTCCGCGATCCTCGGGGTATCATATGCGTCAGGGCGTGTTCCTTTCGAGAGGGCCTAATGCGTCTATAACATATTCATATGTGAAGATGCGTCCGGAAGCGAATCCGCTACCAGGGTCTCGGTTGCGGGTTGCATATGCAAATAAGATGTAACGACCTTACACGGAAATATTGTATTGTTGAAAGGGTTTCATTT
Source organism: Eucidaris tribuloides (assembly GCA_001188425.1). Classification (NCBI taxonomy): domain Eukaryota; kingdom Metazoa; phylum Echinodermata; class Echinoidea; order Cidaroida; family Cidaridae; genus Eucidaris; species Eucidaris tribuloides. The sequence continues at coordinate 35,423 of JZLH01S0051378.1, read as the reverse complement.
CGGTCGACCTAATATGGCGTGACGGTAGAATATCGACATATCGTCTGCCCCCCGCTGACAATGGGTCAGTCGGCGTCACGACTCCATGATTGGTTGAAACAACGCGGTTATGAATAATTCAGTCAGGTAGTTTCCCCGTATTTGTCACCCATTTAAAAATCCTTGCTCAAGCCTCGGAAAAACACTGCAGGAAGTTCCTTCTTATCTCGTGGCTTCGTATCGCTGCCACCACTCTTGATGGAAAAAGGTTATTATCCTTCCAAAATCCTAGTTACCCACCCAACCCACAATAAGGCCGATTTTGTGGGATAGGTGGTATGCAAACAATATTGATCAATCGAGCATGGAAACTGGAATGCGCAAATAACAATTTTATTGCCCTATGTACGATGTATTATGTACTTCAACCTATACACTGACAAATTGCATACCATGAAAGCAGAGATCGGTACTAGTACTACATGCTGTGGAATGGATGGTGTGTTTTTTCTAACAATTATTAACTGTTATTGTTTAAAAATTCAAATCCATACAACGTGCGATGAGAGTACATGTAAATGTTGCACTTTCTGAAAATTCATGTCGACGTGGACAAATGTACTTGCAACTTGCGAGGCTCGACATCTGTTTTTCCAGACAAGGAATCATTGATATAATGTAGGGCAGATCCGACCAGGGGGTGTGGCACTATCCAGGGCGCTCTTCCGGGTTTGTGCTGCATGCGATATTCAGTATAATTTATAGGCCAATTTATGATCTTTGAGCGTCTATGTGGGAATCGAGGCAAAACTGCAATACACGTTATGGAATAAATTCAGATTGAGGGAAAGACCTACATTCTCAGTTAATTTCCAGTAAATTTCCGTGATTTCTCACGTTGGATTTCACTCGTAAAGGAGTATATTTCACTCCTAATGAAGTGAATTATATCCTTTCTGGAGTGAATTTCACCTTTTAGAGGGTAAATTTCACTCTTAATGAAGTGACTAGTGGGCTTATACTCCACAATCCTAACTTAGCCCCTGTATAGTGAATCCAAAAGGGGAGCAATTCACTCCACATGTGTGAAATTCGATCCACTTTACATTCTATCACTCAATCCAAAACAATTTGCTCTTTAATCCTTTTAGTCCCATTTGACAATGTTACGTTAGTGGTATGAGAAATAAAGTGTTGCCGAGGGTTATTCGTGTCATGTAGGGAAAACCTTTCTGAACCCAACTAAAGATTACTCTTTGGGTCATAGGTGCTGATCCAACAAAATGTTTGATTCGCTTATGTTCAATCATAGATACTTATAGTATCTATGGTTCAATACACCATCGGTCTGCATGCAGTTGTATTTCACAAATTGCTTGGAAGTTGAAGTTCTGTGTGTTGCTCCCGACTGATGTGATATACGACCTGTTAATGACATCTCGTTTGCATTCCACAATAGTATCTGATCGATTTGAGTCAAAATAAATCTTATGTCACAAGGTTGCACACCTTACGTAGGTCCAAAGTATGATAATAAGCACTTTAATCAGGGTATCGCACATTTTGTTTAATAAAAAGAAACAATATTTACAAACAAATTACAGTGACGATCCTTGCAATTTTCCCAAACCAGATCAGGTACCCCAAATCCCATAGCCAAAATAAGGGGGTGGGGTGCCACATAATTATGTGGCCATGTGGCATTTGAATGTGTTATGTACTACCAGGGAGTGATTTTTTGTGACTCCATTTGCAGAAAAAAATTATCGCCAGGCAGCTTGGTGTCCCCCATGTACGCAACAGGTGTTTTTCAATGAAATCTTCCGAATCATGAAAAATTGGCCTTGTCTGTAAATCGAGAAAAAACTTTTTTAAAGTGGGTTGAACGGGTTGGGATGTCGTAAAAGCCACTGGCTAACATTTACCACAGTTCAAAAAATCTGAGCTACATGATCCTCCACGCTCCAAGTCCAAGTGTCTTTGATAAGGTCTAAAAA
>JZLH01S0051367.1:21410-43551 GCA_001188425.1 Eucidaris tribuloides | reverse complement strand
ATACCATATTTCATGTATACGTGTAATTTAGTGCAAAATTCATTTGTTTTAAAATCATATCATGTCATAAACAACTGCAAATATGTTTGTTTACATGTTTATTTTACAAAATACGCGTAATCTTTTTGCTACTAAGAAGTTAAACTTAAAAAACAACACAGGTCTGCATAAAAAACTACACCGTGTCCAGGAAAATATACCGACATATTACGACTTGTACAAGTCTACCGTAAAGAAACATATTTTATCGATACCTCAAGCGATATTATCGTTTTCACAATGTACTAGTTAGAAGGCAGTTAGGACGTTGTTCGTGAAACGACTTAGGACAGTGTCCTATCTTCAACTAGGATAGGACGTCGTTGTGAAACCGGCCCCTTGGCTCTAGATCAAGCTCTATGATCTCTATATCTATGGCATGCTGATACAGAAAATTGTTTTCCGACAAAATAAATTGAGTATAGGCCCATAGTCATGATAGTTTGGGTAAAAATGGTATAAATAAAAAATAAAAATAAAAATGAAATGCTTTACCGGAATGCTTCGCAAGCAGGTGTTTTTTTTTGTGTGTTTTTTTTTAGATAGACGTACCGTAGGGCCTATATGATATTCCTTGAATGGTCGCTCTGAAACTCTTGCATTTTTGAAGAAAATTACCGGTACTCATGAATGTGATAACGTCACTGACCCGGGGAATCCCCGACATTTTCTATTAGGGGCTAGGCCTGTATGCGCGCCCAAGAGAACAAAAAGGGGTCTTTTTAAGAATGAGGAACGCGTAACCGGCGCGTAACTCGCATTCCGTGGTATAGGCCTAAGTGGTGCTAAATTCCTGATTTTCATTAAAAAAAAGGGTAGCTTAGAAAGATGTAGCCATGCAGCATCTTAAGATTTGGGGCCAGGATTGGGTTCTGATCTTGCCATGGGCGTAAATCCGGCCGGTTTTTTTTTTGGGGGGGGGGTTGGAACGACGAAAATTCCAAATTTGGGGGACACTTCCAAATCAAGGGCTATTTCTTAAAAAGGGGACACCTACAACGTGCAAAATATACCACTATCTTTAAACATTGGCATATAGCTTCCATTGTGATTACATTTTAGACCACGTAATGTGTATCTCAATCTGTTGCTGTGATTAAAAAAGCACCATATATAGCATTTAATTTGTCAGTTGGGTTTTCATGGCCTATAGGCCTATCATTGCGCGAGCGAGCAAAGCGAGCGATTAAAATTTTTAGGATCTGTGCCTGCATGGTGTCCAATAACATAAGATGGAGAATGTTCTGAAAATGTCTCAGATTCAGAGACTGAAAAGACCTTTAAACATAACATATCAATTACTGCGAGCGAGCGTAGCAAGTGAGCCTTAGAAATCAAAGTTGCTCTAAGTCGTTTCAAAGTCGGGGCACAAATTAAAGGGGGAAAAGGTGGCATTTTAAGAACCAAAAATGTGATAAAAGGTCATTGTCACATTTGAGGCTTATCAGAGGTGGATAATTTGAAACTTGTTCTTATCTGAAAAAAAAACGATTATGGAAATAAAAGGGGGCAATCATTCTATAAGGGATCATTTTTATACAAATGATTCAAAGCGGAATTGTCAAAAATGAAAAAGATTGTAGAAACGAAATGTTTTTAGGTATTTTATAAGAAGTAAAAAGAGTAGTGGACACAAATTTCCGGAATCGTGGGAACACTACCTCCCCCCCCCACCCTGCACACACACACACACACACACACACACACACACACACACACACACACACACACACACACACACACACACACACACACACACACACACACACACACACACACACACAACACACACATCACCATAGGGTACGCGGATTTTTTCCAAAGGGGGGTGTTTTTACCGCGGCCAAAACCTAGGTTCACTTTTTTCCCGCGTCAGCGCAGTCGCGAAAACCACGAATAGGTGGGGGGGGGGCGCGGGGGGGGACGAATTTTTTTTCCAGAATCCAAGGTCCAAATAATTTTCCCGGTCCACGCAGTCGCCCGAAAACAAAAATATAGGGGAGGGGGGGGGGGGGCGACGACATTTTTTTTCCCAAATCCAAGGTCCAAAATTTTCCGGTCAGCCAGTCGCCGAAAACACGAATAGTGGGGGGGGGGGGGGGTAGGACGAATTTTTTTTTCCCCAAATCCAAGGTCCAAAATTTTTCCCGGTCACGCCAGTCGCCGAAAACACAAATAGTAGGGGAGGGGGGGCGGGGGACGACATTTTTTTTCCCAAATCAAGGTCCAAAATTTTTCCCGGTCACGCCAGTCGCCGAACACGAATATGGGTGGGGGGGGGGGGGGGGGAGGGACGACATTTTTTTCCCCAAATCCAAAGTCCAAAATTTTTCCCGCGTCACGCCAGTCGCCGAAAAACCAATAGTGGGGGGGGGGGGGGGGGGGGTAGTGACGAAAAAAATTTTTCTCCAAATCCAAGGTTCTACATTTTTCCCGGTCACGCCAGTCGCCGAAAACACGAATAGTGCATGGGGGGGGGGGGGGCGGGACGAATTTTTTTTTCCAAATCCAAGGTCCAAAATTTTTTCCCAGTCACGCAAGTAACCCAAAAACTCAATCACGGAGGGGGGGGGAGGGTGTTATGACAATTTTTTCTTCAAATCTACTACAAAATCATTTATTTCTATTTTTCACACGATGTTACCCTTGTATATCATTTTTTTCTGTCTGCGACCCCAATCATATGACTCATGGTTTTCAACACAGGTCGGCGCCGCGACATTAAGGGGGGGGGGGGGCGGCCGCCCTATGACAATCGGGGGGGGGGACCGGTGAGTGTTTTCGAAAATTTGGTCTCCGTATATTGGCTTGTTTGGATGTGAACTGATAAGTGTGATCCTGACCCCCCCCCCGGTCATTATAAGGTGTACACAATGCGCGTGTATGGACTTTCAATATGAACCCTAAACAATTAGGCCTAGTTATCCTTCGATCTCAGAATACCCTATTCAAGTCTGAAAAGATGCCCTTTTGCAGTCAACATTTTGTTAGAATACCCTAAACAAGTTTACAAGTCTGACGACATACCCGTTTCTGAGTTAACCTATTGTTAAAAGTATACCTTTTTTCCTGATCTTGGCGATTTTTTTTCACTGTACGCGCGTACACCGCCCGATCGTGAAAAACAACCCTGGTTGCGCGTTTTTTTTCACACGCGCATGGTGTACGTCTTGTAATGACACTGACCCCCGCCCCCACCCCTTCCTCTTCGCTGGAGGGAAAACTTTGGCAGACAGAATCAGAGTTGGATTCATCGTTCATGATGCATTTACATTTTGCTTCCATTTATTTTTTTGCAGGTTTACAATGACGAGACACAATAGAATATCACACTTGACAATAACTACATTACAAATCAAATATTTTACAATAATACAAGTCAACATTTAACAATAACACTGTTTCAACAACGCTTTACGATTTATCTATACGCACGTAATAATACAATTCGTATGTCATTATAAGTGAATTTACTGTATAATTCATTATGAAAATACTATAATATACAGAATATCGAAATAAGGCCATTAAACTCCGAAAGTCGAACCGTGCATCAATGCAATTGGTACCTGCAACGCGGACGCATAAACACATAAATTTCATTATTATTAAAAAAAAAACGAAAAACGCCTGGGTCAGGTATACCTTCTTCCCACCCGACACTTGTATGTCTATGCTTTTTTGTATGCATTCCTTAGAGCTAAAGACAAACTAATGCCGTCATCGCATACAATATTTGGTGCGCACAGTACAGTTAACTAGAAAATATTATGGACAACAGTAATGATTTCATACAGCGCATATATAGCAGAGCTCTCTACGCGATTTACAAGATTAATCAAAAATGCATATTGAAATATATTATACATTTTAATTATATAAATACATACAAAGTAATTACATTTGTAAATTATTTAATAAAGCAAAATATATGACAACTACACACAATTAGAAAAGGGTTTATTTGTTTAAGTTTACTTAATTATCCCCCACCCCACCCCCCCCCCAAAAAAAGCATGGCGATATACCAGTTACCCTGGTCAGAGGGATAACGTCGCATTTACAATTATTTCCATGCACCTGGCACACTTAAAAAAACGCGGTGTTAATTTTAACACCCATAGTGTTGCCCGATAAGGATTTAACTCCCTATATCTAATATGGTGTTTAACTTAAACACCATTGGTGTAAACGATGATATTTCTGGAGTGAAAAGCAAACACACCGGTTTGTTATCACTCCTGGGTTGTTACAATTTGACACCTTATCTGGTATCTATGTTGGCAACACCCTTGGTGCTGGATTTAACACCGCGGTTTTTGCATTGTATTGACATAACTGATACGGTTTTATTAATTTGCTAAATGAAATATCCCTAAATTGATGAAATCTCACTTATATATGGAGTTAAAAGCGTGCCAACGGAAAACCTATCAGAAATAAATAACTAAAATAATACATAATAGAATAATAATAAGTCAGATGATGAAAAGCAATCAAATTGATATCTGTGCCGCTCTCTGCCACAGGCTATCCAATACAAAATATTAATGTGATTGTTCCAACTTGTACAACGTGGTAGAAGGTCGTTTTGCTACTTTATCAATTCGCATATCGTTATGATTAATTTCTGTGAGTGATGTTAATAAATGATTTACGTATCACTCTCTCAGTCAAGTAAGATAGATCATTTTGTGAAAGTAATAGGCTAATATTGTGGAGCTTCAAATAAAAAAAAGGTCAAACTATGCTATCTGAGCTACATAGTAGTGTTTGAATGGACAAATAAACACGCTAGAATACACAAATTTGGAAATTTGTGCTGCCACTGGCAAGATATGACTGAATAAACAATTAGTACTCCGGGCGAGTAAAAATAGCCTAGATCCGCACAGAGTAAGTCTATAGGAGGAAATGGGCAGGTGAATCCTGTTAACTTACGATTTCACATTTTTGAAGCACTGAATAATCATTCTTTAAATACAATTTTTCGAGGCTCTATTTTTAGACCTTAATTATCAAAGACACTTGGAGTATGGAGGATTATGTGGCTCACATTTTGTTTAACTGTGGTAAATGTTAACTAGTGCTTTGAACGACAATTGCACTTTCCAATGGCAATGTGCTGATGGATAAAAACTAAGGAAACCAACCAATTACACACAAACATAATACATACATACATGTATACATACATACATACATACATACATACATACATACATACATACATACATACATATACATGTAGTATTTACATACAATACAATCGAATTATATGTTTTTATACATACATACTGATACTATACTACATTATGACAACATGAATATATAATAATTTAGTCTCATGGCAACATTATGTAAATTATGAAACTCCAGTTCAAGTGATTATTTTTACATGGTTATGAATGATAATGTACCTATATTTAATGGTAAATATGTCTATATTTCTATATTTGCTAAACAAATATTAATCCATTTCTACTCATATTTACATTATTTGTACCAAAATCTTAAATTTGTTTATACCACAATTAGTGTATGTTTTCTTTTCTAAAAATAATTGCATAATGATTTCAACGACTATTTATTTACGTCTTTTACTATTTGTAAGATGTTTTGTCTATATTGTTAAATATTAGAAACATTAAATTTTACTCATTTTATTATGCTATTCACACGTATCATGTATTTTTTAAATTGTAGAATTCGCCGCAATTTGGTTGATGACCGCGATGGCAGTTTTGTTTCTTTAATAAACCTTTGATTGAATTTAATCGAACAATACATACTTACACAGGCAAACAGAAAGTGACAATAATACAATTGGGGAACAAAATTGTCAAAAAAGATAAGTCCCCATTATTTTCCATAATTTTGAAATAGCATGGGCGGCTGCCACCCATCCCCGCCCACCGTGCCGCCGTACCTGTATTAGCATAATTTTATATGCCTTTATTGATATTGCCAAGATTTTTTTATTATAATGAAAATGAATTTATACTTACGCAATGCATGTCATTGGATGGAAATGCGCCATGAAATATAAAAATAAAGCGGAGATGGAGAGAAATTAATGAGATTACGTAATAAAAGGTCAATAAAATTAGGCAAAATGGCACTTCTTTTAACACATTCGAAAATACTATGCAAAATGTGTACCCAAACTCATTATTATGACGAAAAAAGGCAAAAGCTCCACCCCGTGGCAAACTATGGCAGGGGTGAGTGTGAGCACACGCCACACAACCCAACCGTTTTTAACCCCCCGGCCAGAATTCGATTTACCACCCTTTCTTATCAGATACGATTTTTAAAACATTAAGAACCTTTTAATTCAGGACCCCAAGGTGACTTGCAAGTTCAAAGACTGTGACGGCCGTATGAGTACATCACACATCCGGCCGTTTTTACTTGAGCGCAATTCATATCTACTGATTATGGTCCCCTTTATTTAGTCATCATCTCTGTAATACAGAGTGTTTATAAAAAAGCGGAACCCAACTTCCACCCACATTGTTTTATTTAATAAACATAATTATGTTTGCTACAACATGTCATCGCAATGGTAATTTATTACTCTTTTATTTGATACCATATGTTTGTTATAAATTAATCCCTGAGTTATCGAATTACAAACGCTCTACTTGAGCAATGTCAAAACTACTTTGCACATAAGATTCAGGTCTTTTCATCAAGACGGTCACAGTTACTAGTATTCAGTGAGAACTCTCGTAAAGGGGAGATCTCAGTGACAGACCACGTGTGACCGTGTTGATGAAAAGATCTGAATCTTGTGTGCACAGTAGTTTTGACATTGCTCATTTGATATGGTTGCAATTTGATAACTCAACGATTAATTATGACAAATATGGTATTAAATAAAAGGGCAATAAATTATCGTTGTGATGCCGTATTGTAATAAACATAAATATGTCTTTTGAATAAAATATTGCCGGTGGAGGTTGGGTTCCGCTTTTTTTTTTATAAACACTCTGTATATTGCAAGACAATGGACTCAAAGCCCAAACAGTGCCTGCAACTGATTTGTTAATGAAAGTAATGCAAACAGATTGTTCCAGACCTGTGTAGTCAATATTGCCTTTGATAAAGTTCGTGCTAGGATTAAAACGTCAGTCCCTCAAATATTCTACAATGATAGGTTTATTTTCTTATTAATGTAATAATAATTATAATTGTCTAAGTTTTTATTATCACCTCTAATGCTGGTACTATTGCTTCTTCTTAATTTGTTTAACTGAAAAAACCCCACAAGTTCATCCGGACTTAAAAAAATAATAATGAAGAGTTTATTTCCCAAGGATATAGATCCACTTTTTTGTACTATTCTAGGGAAATAAGATTTCTTTAATTCATATCGTCATGTTTCTGAGTGACATCCACTTGTTAACATTCACAAATACCATACCACAACACTTTCAAATACAGTTTTCCCTTTTTTTCTTTCGTTTTGTGGGTGGTGGGGGAGGGAGGAAATAATCCCCTTCTGGAAATATGCTTTCCCTTTGGGAAAAAGTCTAGGGTATTTTTTACCACTTTTTTGTCGGAATTTCAACTTCGCATTTGTGTCATCAAATACAATTGCATAGATGGGGAAAAAGGTCACATTTATTGAAAAATGGATGAACTCTTTTTGGAAACAAGCTCTTCGAATACAATCCTATATTTGGTTGGCATTATCTCAGCAGGGATATACATTCTTTATTCCAAATATAAAGCTGGAGAAACTGACCTGTACAGATCATTCCATCACCAGTGAACCCCGTCTGACAAGAGCAGAGGAAACTACCGAGAGTGTTGGTGCAATACGCATTTGTGTCACATGGATTCATACTGCACTCATCAATATCTGTAAGATAAAATTTCATCATAAATCCAATCGACAGTAGTGTCACTCAATCTTGTCAAAATCATGCACTTTTACAATATTGTTTCTTTATAATACAATCATAATGTTGGTTTCCCGACCATTTTCAAACTGTTTTAATCCAAAATGAAAATTGTGAATTCAGATTCATCTTGTGATCTCAGGTTAGTGCGAATGTTATTTTCAGCTTCGTCTTTTGTTGAAACACTGCCACAGGTGGTAAGGAAAATCGTCTTGTTTCCAAGTCTATGTCCAAACAGGGGCGTCGGGACGTTTCAAGAATAAAAAGCATTAGAGGGGCAGAGCATTGTTCATGAAGAATGCTCTGCACCGCAAATGTTTTGTCTCGGTAAAACGTGCCGACACCCCTGTGTCCACAGAACCGCTGTGTCAGCCATGCATATTGTGAACCACTCTCCTATCAGGAGAACTCAGAATTTTTAAACTAGAAACTCATTCGGAGAGTTGTCCTTGGGGTGTCTTCCGGGTAAGCTAGATTGAAAACTACAGCATCTAGCCAGCTATGCAAGAGCCAACTTAATTGGCAAATATTTATTCGTGCGATTCGCAATGGCGTAATAGGCGTAGGCAGGAGGCAGACTGCCCCCCCCTCCCCTGAAAAAGATTTCAGCGGGAAAATCCACCAAACCACCAGGAAAAGGGAAAGGAAAGAAGCTCATTATAGACTTGGTTACCAGGAATTTTTTGGCTCAGTACCCCCCCCCCTCCCATGACAGGCACCTTTTACGCTGCTGGCAATTCGTGCTTCTTTCCCCCTTTCCTGTTTTGGCTTATTTTGTTGGTTGGTTTGTTTATTTCATTTATTTCAATACGGGATAAAAAAAAAGGTATCAGACTGTTTTCAGCAAGTCCGTATGTACAATCACTAAAGTAAAACAGAAAGAGAACATAGAGTAAGTTCAACATAAACATAACTGAAACAAAACATAAAGTGCATATAAGTTACTACATGAAGTACAATCAAAAGATACTGACAGAAAAACAAATAATGACTTAAACTTGATACAAGACAAAGAAAACTTGACTCATTCAACAAATCCATACGAAAGAATTACCAAAACAGAAGTGATACGATGCGCAAGATGAATGAAATCACATTTCAAGACTGAAGACAGAAGAAATATCTTTTTGAAATTGTAGTAGTGTGGATCTTGTTCTGAATGATTCCGGCAGCTGATTGAATAAATGTGTTGAAACATAGATAGTTCTTTTTTTTTTTTTTTTTTACAAAAATTCGTTTTGGGTTTTGGCAATTGTAATTTAAAAGTAGAGTTTCTGAGATTATAAGATGACGCTTTAAGATTTATTTGAGAATTAAGCACGTCAGGAATTAAGTTATTAAGAATTTTGAAGATAAGAGTAACTAAGTCTTTTTCACTTTGGCGCTCAAACAGTCAACTTGAAGAGGTAGATACAAAACCTGTCTGTGAAAGCGATAATCGACCTTAAGAACGATTCTCAAAGCCCTACATATCCTTACACAGGTATCCCGCATACTTACCGGTAACTGGACCAACTCCCATAAGTTCCCATCGCATGCCGAGATGGTTTTCCCATGTCACAGGGTTGACACGCACGAAACGTGCAACGATGGGTGGGATCATGGAGTTAGTAACCAGAGTATGGCTATCAGAATTAGCTGGAAACACCTGGGAGAAACGAATAGTTAGCGCAGGGTATAATTAGCTTATCTCCCTAGCAAGTTTTTGTAGTTGTCGGTCTTGCCTTGGTCTTGGCTGCATGTAGTTAGGCCTTGGCCTTGGAGAGTTTGGCCCTGACTCGCAGGTCTGACATCTCGCAGACAATCCATGGTCTTGGTCTTGGCCTTTGTCTGTCTGTCCTTGGCCTTAGCCTCCGTGTACCCGAAATTGGACACAACACTGACGTTTGTATACGTCACCTCAAATTACCTGTCAAGGGCGACAGCTGGTTTGGGAGTGGGGAGATACAGTACATTATAGTCATTCATTTCTTCACGGTTAAAATGTCAAAATTTAGGAAAAGCTGTTTTGCTACTGGGTCCGTGAACAATACATACTATTGAAATATATAAGTTTGTATAAATACAAAAAAAAATATAAATAAAATGACAAACCACGATGTTATTAACAATAATAAGGCAATTCCCTTACCCACCCCCAAAATGGAATACCATTGGAATACCATTCGGAAGTACCCTTAAAAATACCATACACAATACCATTTATCTAACATTGAAATGTACCATTCGACAAATGGTATACCTCATTCGCATACCAATGGTACATGTATGGTTCAAGAATGGTACCCTAACAGTGGGCTACATTTGAGGACCTAATTTGCGTAAAGGGGAATATTACATATGTAAATTTTTGTATCATTCACCATTGGTCTACCCTTGGAACTCCATTCACTATCCACCATTAATTGGTCTACCATACCACCATTGGAATACTATAGACATACCATTCAAAGTGCACCGTTGGTCTACCAGTGAGATACCATTCACAGTTTTCCAAAGTCTTGTCTTTGACAAACCATTCAGATTCCACCATTGGCCTACCATTGACATACCATTCACTTTCTATCCTTGGTTTACCACTGACATACCATTGACCTACCATTTACATTTCACCATTGACATACCATTTAACTTCCACTATTGGTATACTATTGACGTACCATCCATCTTCCACCATCGGCTTACCATTCCATTTCCATCATTAGGGCTTTTGCAATTGTTAAAATACTTTCTGAATTAAAGGCTAGAAATGCCATGGTGACCTACTCTTTTATTTGTCGCATAGAGGCGGGAATAATAGATAGCACTTGCAGGGGTTTTAATCTGTTTGCTAATTTATTACAGATTGTTATAAAAACATGTTATATTGATTTACTAGTATTCGAAAATGTATTGATAAACTATGTAAATAACTGCACTTTTTACTGGTTATGCAAATTAACATATGATTTTACATTACAACTGAAAAACGTTTTTCCATTCACCATACTATTGGAAGACCATTCAGACAACATTGGGAGGTCATCTACCAGTCAATCTGCCAAAATCCCAAATGGGATACATATCCCATTTATCAAACAATGAATACCATTTTCCATTCAACATATGCCATTTAAACACCACTGAAATACCATTAGCCAGTCAATATACCACCATTACCACACAATGAATACTAGTTACGGTTCAGCACATACCATTTAAATACCATTGAGGGACCATTTACCAGTCAGTCTGCTTTATGTGTACCATCTACACACCAAGAACGTGTAGAAATTGATACAATAGCCACACCCTGGTAAAGTCTGCACCTTAAGGGTATAGAATTATAGTATGCACGTCAAATTGTGTAGCATAACACCCCGTCGGATGCAAAATTTAAGAATTACCCCCTTGTAGGATGTAAAATTACCGATTAAAGGGTTTAAATTACATCCTATAGGGTGTGTATGTGTGTGTGCGGGGGGGGGGGTGGGGGGTGCAGGGTTCGTGTTTCCATGAAAGTGTGCAAAATAATTTCTTGATGGACTTAAGTTACATTCCCTATTCATTCTCATCAATTAAGGCCTACCAATACCGTCTGGAGGGAAGTAATTATGGTAGGGAGCTATAGATTGCCAGTTTGGTGGTTTACCAGCCGAAACACCAAATTCGGCGTTTTTTGCTTCACTTGGCGAGCATAAAATCAAAGTGCCCGCCAAACGGCCTTTTGGCGGTTTTCAGGCATACGTGAAAAAAAAAATCAGTATTTCAGTATAACCAGAGGTTTCACGTGTGTTGTAAATTGATTACGTCATATCTAATCATACCTCGGGTATGCTACCCATAAAATGCATCAAATACGTATTTGGTGGTTTTTACCGATTTTGGCGGGTAATTTGTCGGGTTGAGAATCAGAAAAACTGGCAACTCTGCTAGGTTTTTAACTCACTTCTGGATCGGAGCCATTGGAACTGCGCACGTACATCCAGAGTGTGCCGTTAAAACTGTAGGAAACCGTGTATGATGTCACCCACTGGGCGTCGTCATCTCGTCCTTGCGTGATGACGCCAGTCACTTCAAAAGTATCGCCAAGGTCTACTTGAATCCACGAATTCGTCGCCAGATCTATCTGTATGTAATAAATGTGAGCGTAATACACACAACAAAAATAGTAACTACCCCCTCATTCATACAACTATAACTTTTTAACGGAATGAGTTTTAGCAAAATAATTTGGCAGGAGTATTTCTACCCTTATTGACTAACATCTGTGCGAAAATGTGACTGATCTCTCAAGTCATGCATGAGTGAATATGCATCAAAGGCAGAAATGTCACTTTTCAAAAGTCACAGGAGTCATCTCTTATGCCGAAATAATGGTAAATAATGGGACTTTTGGCTTTGTTCATAACGTGTGCTCACCCAACCTTGACACGGTTACAACCTCTTATGTTCTTACAACATGTAAAGATACATTTTGCTGAAAAATACCGGATTTCATTTTTTTTTCAATAAACTCAATGGATTTTACAATTTCCAAATTGAGAAATATGGACATTTTTAAATTGAGCTCATTGAAGCGTAAAATATCGGAAAAGCGCCAGGGGAGGTTTAAGGAGGTCAAACGATAGATGATTAACATAAGTAGCGCTTAATCATTCACCAGAAACAAACTTTCTCAAAATCCTGCGTCATGAATTCCCCAAAATGACCCTTGTGACTTTTGAAAAGTGACATTTTTTCGTTAAATGCGTGCTCACTCATGCATGGCTTGACGGATCAATTACATTTTCATACATAAGTCAGTCAATGAGTGTAGAAATATCCCTGCCCAATAATTTTGCTAAAACTTATTTCGTTAAAAAGTTATGGTAGTGAAAAAGGGGGAAGTTACTTTTTTGTTGTGTTTAGTTTATAATATAAAAATGTTATGGAGACAACTTTTGTTCAGTTATCCCTTTCGGATACAGATTATTTACGTCGATTGCCTGGACGTCTGAAACATAAGTAATTGAAATTGTGCAGCAAGATAATCACAACATAAAATCAAAATATATATAAAATATATCACCGTGAATGTTGTGTCTAATAACACAAATTGTTTGAAAACTCTGGTTTAAAGACCGGAACATCCTTTGAAATATGCAAGAAAGTGATCACTTGACCACAAGAATGTGGGAATAATGACCCCGTCACAGACTTTACTTCTGCATGAACATTCAAAGTAAGATATTTGAACATAATTTGCAAGTGACCAAAACCAGTTACTTTGGGGTATTATTGGAATTAACAGTCAGATATGTAATCTACACATTAAAACAGACCTGTGGAAGCCACGCCCCTATGTTGACGCCTTCTCGCGGTTGATTAAGTCGAGATCTCTGGGTGCAATGTTCATAGTTATAACAGGTCGAAGCCGAGAAGCTTGCGTCTGGGATACTACCGTCTTCAATTCCAAGTTTCGCAGGAGTTGTTACTACATAAATGAATTAGTGCGCTTAAATTAATTCATATTATTTTTTTTTTATCGAATTAATATTCCAGGAAAAGTTTAAAACCTTCATCGGATGATACACAGACGAACGGAGGGGATGTTTAGGGTTTTTACTCCCTTTGTATAAAAAGATGGAAATGAAAGTTACTCTTTATTTCCAATGTAAAGGAGGAAAAACTGACCTGGACAGATCATCCCATCCCCATTGAACCCCGTCTGACAAGCGCAGAGGAAACTACCGAAAGTGTTGGTACAATAAGCATTTGCGTCACATGGATTCGTACTGCACTCGTCAATATGTCGTCGTGTGCCCGTACGAAAGCCGTTAATTCTACACCGTGTGTCTACGCAAAGGCCATTAACGGTATCATTATGTGTGACATAAGCGGCCTTTGCGTGGACACACAACATATAGTAAACGGCATTTACATCGGCACGCGACAATCTGTAAGATGAAATTCCATCATAAATCCAATTGACATTAGTGTTCCTCTACCTTGTCAAAAGCATGCCACCTTTACAATATCGCAATTGCATTATTCTTGTTTTCAAATCATATTGTAGTGTAGGTCACCCTGTCATTTTAAAACTGTTTTAATCCAACAATGGACATTTTATTTTATTTAAACACTGCTTCCGTTGGTAAGGAAAGTGGTCTTGTTCCAACATTCATCTCAAAAGAACTCCACAGTGCCAGCCCGGTGCGGTTCTTCGGGGGGGGGGGGGGGCTTTGGGGCTTTAAGTCCCCCCCCCAAAAAAAAAATACATAAATAAATTAAAAAAGAAAAAACAATAAAAATAAGTAAAAAATAAAAATGAAAATAAAATTCTGACCAAAATGTTTAACAATGAAAATATTAAATAAATAAATAAAGTATCTACGCAAGATTAAATATTGGATAAAAAGAAGTTATAAAGATTCTTTATAGATATGTATTACCATGCCTCAGCAAACAAGTCTTTTTATAACATATTTTCAGAAAGTTCCTACCTCTCGTCACTTAGACTTCGCACTCAACTAACCGCTTTAACATTTGTTCACATAGGCTTACTTTCTGTTCAGTCTTCACTTAATACTGACAACAGTCCCAATAATAATTTTCATAAATATAACCTTAAAATATGTAATTTCGTTGCCGAAAAAAAACACCACAATTTCTTTGCTACGCTGGATTTCAAAAAATCTTGTCGTGGGTATCCGCCTTCGCACACCCGTCTCCCGCCCTCGCAAGTATGAATATCCAATTACAGTTTTCACATACTGAACATCTTTTCGAACATCCTGTATCTTCATTAAAATATACCTGTAAAATATACTCCTTTACCATGCCTAAAAAACACGTCATTTTTCTGTTGGTATTTTGAAATATTACTACCGTGGGAGGGGAGGGAACGCCTCTCCACACATCCTCCACCCTCCGGCACTGTTGCTCGCTTCCTCACAAGTAGGCATACAGTTTCCAACATACTTCCTGTAGCTACATCTCTTTGAAATTTCTGACTACGCAGTCTGTAATAATCTTTACAAAAACCTAAATTAGGTATTTAACCGAGGGCGTAGCGCTGGTTTGGCATGGGGAGGTGCATCATCGTTGTCGGAGGTGGAACTAAACTTGGTGGGACAGGTGCACGATCTATAGGGTGGTGGAACTAAAATTGAGAAAATCAGGCACGTTGAAAGCAGAAAAGGTGGTGAAAATGTCTTTTTGCTTGGCCAGGGGGGAACTCCTTTTGGCTACTGGCAGGGGAAGGGGTGCACGTGCACCAGTACACCCAGCCTACGCCCCCTTGTTTACCATGGTCGAAGAATCAGTCTTTTCATCGTATTTCCCAAAAATCTGCCGTGGGAGGGGTTTATTCAACACCCTCCACCCCACACGTTGGCTTCGCGTCCCTCGCAAGTATAATACCCGATCCATAATCTTGATTAAATATACCATTGAAATAAGTATTACATGCTAGAAACCCACTCGTTTCTATGCGTATTTTCAAAAAGTTTGTACATGAGGTGGGGGGGTGTCCCCATCTCCTACACCGCTGGGTCGCTTTGCTCCTCGCAAGTTTGCTCCCAATCAATAATCTTGATAAATATACATTGGCCAAAAATATCTTTTTACCATCTAGAAAACATCTTATTCTCATTCGCATTTTCAAAAGCTTCCTCGCGAGGGAAGGGGGAGGGGGTTTGCCCCATCCACACGCATCAACTCTCAGTATAACTTCCCATCCCTAATCTTGATAAAACATACCATTGCCCCAAATTTTTTAGACCATGCCTAGAAAGTAGAAACCCATCTTTCCCATGCGCATTTTTCAAAAAGTTCCTACTGTTGGAAGGTTTGTCTCCTTACACACGCATCCACAGCTCGTCGCTCCCTTCTCGCAGGTAGAACTTTCCAGTCCATAATCTTGCTAAAATATACCATTGCCAAGAATATGTATTTACGCTCTAGAAAATCATCTCTCTTATGCGTATTTTCAACACGTTCCTACTATGGGAGGGGTATTCCCCCTGCCACAACCTCCGTTCAGAGGTTCACTTCCCGCAAGTATCACTCCCTAATTACAATTTCATATAACTCCTGTAATCTGTTGAAGGAATAATCCCCTAATAATGCTTCATTGAAATAAACCTTTAAAAAGTTTATTTTCCATGCCTAGAATCAGTAATTCTCTATTCGTGTTTTCCAAAAAGTTCCTAAAGTGGGAAGTGGATATCCCCCCTCCAAGCGCTCGGACCGCCGCTCGGTCGGCTTCGCTCCATCGCATGTTCCGTAAAGCCCCGCAGTAGCCCCCTAAAACTTTCGCTCTAGGACCGCGCCTGTGCGATGTAGTATCATAAAACACTCTGCTATCAGGAGAACTCAGATTTCTAAAAACTGGAAAGATTGTAAAGCACAAGTTAGTTTTGAAGTAGTTGTTCTTCGGAAAACTTAATCAACCCGAAGGTCGTATCAAACTAAATCAACAGATTTGAAAATGTGCTTCCGGATTTGTTTTAAGTCTATTGAAGAAATCTCCCGAAAGACCCCGATATTTCCGACTCGACATTTGTGCCGTATAGCATCCAAAGCGTTAATAAGGTGTTAAGGTAATTATGGGGATTTGTTTTGGCGTGGTTTTTTTCCGGGGGAAAAGGTTAAAACGCACAGTATGTTGCCATGGCAAAAGAAGCCAACTTAATTTGAGAGATATTTATTAGTGCAAATTCGCAGTGGCTTACAGACGGAAGGGGGGGCAGGGGCGCAAGACTGCCCCACGACTATTAAAAAAAGAGTTCCGTGGGGATAAATCCACAGAATAGCGCAGGAAAAAATGAAAGAAAGACGTCACATTTGAATTTGTTAACCGGGGAATTTTTTGAACTGCCCCCCCCCCCGAAACAGAGCACGCTGTAGTCAGCGCAAGTGGAGAGTGATGCTGTCTTCCCATCTTTCCAGTTTGTTGCTAGCATATCGCTTACTGGCCTTCCGGTATACTTACCGTGTAACGTGACCAACGCCAATAAGTTCCATCGCATGCTGATATCGTTTGTGCCATGTCAACAGGGTTGACACGCAAAAAACGTGCAATGACGGCTGGGCTCATGGAGTTATTAACCGGGAATTTCTATCAGAATTTAGCTGCAAATCAGCTAGGGAAGACGAAAGAAAAATGAATGACATATCGTTTGTTTTAACACAGTATATGATTTCCGCTTTCATCTTAGCACTTGTTTGTACATGTCCCGACTTGGCCTTTGGTCTCGGGCATCCTGTCCGCAGGCGTACCGACATCAGACGACAAAAACTTGAACGTTTGTATACATTCCTACAACAATGATTATTCAATGGGTGATAGCCTTCTTGGGCGATAGGGAGGTGAAGGATATTATATTCATGATCATGTTTCATCACGGTTAAAAAATAAAGCCCAAATTCAGGAAATGGGCTATTTTGCCAAAAATGGACATGGCAAAGCCAACGGTAACCAACTAGAAGGAATTAAATTCTTTTTCTTACCTAACAGACGGACAACCGTTAGACGTTTTCACGTGCTTAATTTTGTGAACAGCGGTTTTTACGACAAAGCGTCAAGAGGCAAATCATAGGCTTTCGCAATGCGTTTGCTTCCGTTCAATTTGCTTGTTTAATCATCCAGATAATTAATTGTTAGTTAACAACCAACGTAAAACCACAATTGTTGAAACACTTTTACAGGAAATGTGCCTGAAGTATTCTGGCTGACTACATTTTGTGATTCCACCACTTGTTGTTAACTATAGTATCTCAGGATTTAAACAAGCAAATTTAACCAAACAAATGGTATTTACAAGCTAAGGCTTTGTAGCCTGACGTTGCTGTAACGCGGTTATGTCAACAACGGGTAGTTTATAATTGCCAAAGAAGGGCGCCTTTCACGACTTCCATTTATTATTTGAGACACGCTAAAGAGTGAAAAGCAATTTGATTATTTAGTTTTGTCAATAATGCGATACTTAGACCGGAATGGTTAGGCAAGATTGTACACAATAACGTCAGTTACAATGATGTGACCGACTGGTTATAATCAGATTTAAATCAATGTTGGGCAGAACGGGACCGAAATGTGTGTGGTGTGTTGTGTGTGTGTGTGTGTGCGTGTGAGTGAGGTGTCGTGTGTGTGTGTATGTGTTGTGTGTGTGTGTGGGTGGTGTGTGTGTGTGTGTGTGTGTGTGTGTGTGTGTACTGTGTCTGTGTCTTGTCCCTGTCGGGGAGGGGGGGAGGTGCAGGGCTCGTGTTTCGCATGAAGTGTGAAGTGAAAGTTATATTCCCTATTGAAGATAGTTCATTCTCATCAAGTTTCTTCAAGGTACATACCGTCTGGAGGGAAGTAATTAGGGTGAGGGACCTAGATCTCAGCATTGCCAGTATATGAGATTACCTAGTCAAACACTCAAGTTGGTGATTTTTTTTTCACTTCACTTGGCGGCCACCACCCCCCCCCGAAAAAATAATAAACAAAATTACAAGTGCCGCGCCAAACCGCCTTTGGCGTTGTAAGCATACGTGAAAAAAAAAATCATCATCAGTAAACGCGGAGGAGTCTTTCAGTGTGTTATGAATAGATTGCAACATCTGTTCTAACCATAACTCGGGTATGCTTACCAATAATGCCATCAAATCACGAATTTGCGGGTAATTGTGGATTTGAGAATCAGAAAAATATGGAAAATCTGCTAGATTAACCAACTCACTTCTGGATTGGGGCCATCAGAGCTTGCGCACGGTATATCCACACGCGTGGCCGGTCATAACTGTAGAACCGTGTATGAATGTCACCCACTGGGAAGAAGTCAATATCGTCCTTGCGTGAATCGCCAGTCACTTGCAAAAGTAGTCGCCAAGGTCAACTTGAATTCGACTGATTTGTATCATTTATCTGTATGTGATAAATGTGAGCGTAATGGTTAATATATAGAGCCTAGAATATTAGGAGACAACTACTCTTTCGGATACAGATAATTTTACCCAATTATTACCGTACGCCTGAACATAACAATTGAAAAACTACATCAAGAATACACAATAGACTATTTTAAAAACATCCAGATGTACATTATGAAAAATAACACTGTTAATGTAGTGGTGAATAACACAATTGTTGGAAACCTATGGTATACGATGGGAAAATCCTTAAAATTTGCAAGAAAGTCACTACTTGAACAGCAAAAGTATTGGAAATAATGACCATTGTGAAAAAACCATACTCTGCCGTGGAACATGTATACCTCCAGCTTTATCAATCAAGTTCAATTTCATAGAGTGTTACAATAATTAATCTGTACCCCAAATTCATTTACAATGATGTCAACAACTCTTATATATGTTCTCATCCTGTTCATGTATATAAGTAATTTTTGATCTATGTTATATATATTTTGTACATGTATTGTATATTGAATATTGGCCAAAGATGTCAACAAGAACAAAATGTTCCAAATTATTGACAATAAAGATGAACCTAATGAACTTCTAATTTGAGCAAAAATCCGCAAGTAATTAAAACATGTGTTTGGGGGTATTTTATTGGAACAACAGTCAGATTATGTAATCAACACATTCCAAACAAACGCTGTGCACGACACAACGCGACCTTGCTTGACGCCTTCTTCCGGTTGATACACCGCTCGAGATCTCTGGGGCAAATGGTCGTCGTTAAAACAGAGGTCGAAGGCCGACAAGTTGCGTCTGGGATGCTACCGTCTCAATTCCAAGTTTCGCAGGAGAGGTACTACATGAATGGATTATGGGCGTAATCTTCTTTCAATATTAATGAGTTTTATAAAATCGACAATAAATTCACAGAAAATGTAAAAACCTTCATGGATGATACTTATGGCGCTAAGAGCGAATATGGAGGGGAATACAGGGGATGTTTTGGGATTTTAACCCCCTTTATTTACAAAAGGTTGTTAAAAATCCACTAATCCCCCTTTTGACCAAAAAAAACATAATTGCAGTCAAGAATTTCATTTCATTTCTTTTACCATTCAGCACAAAACTATAACTTGGCTTAAACCAGTCACAAGTGAGGAACCATATGAAGAAGAGCTCCTTTCCAAAATGTACAACATCCCGTTTTATAAAATAAAAATTGACGCTTTTTGTACCTACGAGTATTTTCAGGGCAGCTTCTATACTACTACTGAACCACATACTGAATTTATAATTGCAAAAGTGCCCCAAAAATCATTTGATAAAAAAAATCAGTTTGTTTTCAAAACCTACTACTCACTTTAGTCAGTTCGGTTCCAAAAAGTACTAATCCCTGATACTAGAAAGGGATCATCAGAAAGCAGTATTGAATTTGACCTTCACTGACCTTCTACTTTGAAAGTTAGCTTCTTGTGAGTTGTGTCAAAAAATACAACAGGTAAGCAATTTTCCCGTTATTCCCTTAATATATATCTTAAGTATGTGTAACTCCATTTGTTTGATTGTTGTTTTTTTTGTATGATTATTGTGAAATTTATTGCTTACTAATGTTTGTTATGAGTTTGGTTTTTACAGAAAGTGCTGAATTGAACTTTGAACGAACTTTTAACATTTGAAGGGGTAATTTGCCGAAATCCATACCGCCTGTCAGTCCGAAAAATCGCACTCAGCGCCGAGTGAGGGGATGTAGACCTTTTGTTTCCATTGCACACCTAAGAAGGGGTGGGAGCAGTGTCAATGCCCCTATCCCTTATGACTAACCAAAGAGAATCGGGGGCAATATCCGACTACATTTAAAAACGATAACAGGAGATTAACAGATTAAATGATGCATTTTTAATATAGGCCTAACAGTCTAGAAATTTGATTCAAAAATAATACATCCACCAACATAATAAAAACAATGATCAATTTGTTTGATTTTTGTAAATAGTGGTTTTACTTTTGTATATACATGGTACAGTCAGGGAAGAATATAATTCCAAACTGACATTGCTAACTCTGATAATTGAAATATGAGTTTTTCTCATAAAGGAAGATAATGTACCTTTGGAACCGAGCTCTTCATACGAGTCGGCAGTCATCTGAATCGCGGTCGTATCGCGATAACGACAGTTTGAAACCCATTTCAGGGAAAATCGACTTCAAGTTGAACTATAATTTTCCGCTTTTTTGTCCAAACATACAAGGATTTTTCAATTTGCTTAGAAAATAGAACATGGAAGGAAAGGAACGCAAGACCAACAATTGATATCTTTTTTTTACAAGAACCAAGATCAGAGATATCGAAAAAGAGCTACATGGCTGTAAGTTTCGTTTGAGCGGTTTAGATTTTCCCCGTAACAAACCCAATAGGGAATACAATAACACTTACCGCATTTGCAATACAGCGCATCCCATACCCAATCACGCAAAAACGTCGTATCTCTCTTTTTCACATAAACGTGCAAAGTCAAGTGGCAAGCGCAGATACGACCAGTTTGCTGATCGCGTATTTGCATATTTAGGTGCGCCCGAAGTCGTTGTTTGCTGTGCTACAGTACACGTTTTCCAAATAGATTAGTATTTATCAAAAAATTGTATGGCATTCGCCTTAAAAACCCCCACAATCTCAGAAATGAAAATAATTGCTGCCTAGAATCTGCACCATATAGCAGAGTAAGGACTTCTCGAAAATCTCAAAAATCGACTGATACGACGGTTGATGGAACTGCCGACCGATATGTTGATGTCATTGATTCGTACCTATCTCGCAGGACGTGGTCCTGAATAGCTAGAGCACAAATGCATGCAAATCATGACAGTTTCTCACATGTTCCTCCACGAAGGCAGGGATTTGACAAGCACGCTTCGGCAGCGTGGGTCCTGAATAGCTGAGGACAAATGCAATGCAAATCCAGCGAGAGTTTCTTCACATGTTCCACCATGGAGCATGATTGAGCAAACACGCTGAAAAACGGAGAAAGTATAATGACCCAACCACATCAAATGATTTTTGCATTCGTGTATGATGAGGTGAGTAATTACTCTTACAGGGAACAATTTTTTTTAATATGCACTACACAATAATAACACATGTCCATAGAGTCTGTAATTTCCTGGCATGTGAAAAGGTTAAAAGTTGGCGATCATTAACTACAATGGGATGATATTGGCAAAATTGCTTTTCTGTCTAATTGTTTAATTATATCTATCAGAACACTCTGATCTTGTTTTAAGCATTTTTCTTCAGAATTTCATAACCTGAATTATACTCTCTCAAC